>JAOCPU010000063.1:0-183267 GCA_035772785.1 Phlebiopsis flavidoalba
CCTCCACCTCATCTATTACTACGGGAAGAGGTATCGGCAAACGACGGCCTGAGCCTCGAACGAGGTAAGTCGAAATCAAACCAGACGTCTGCGCTAACAAATGTTTCTAGCCCGGCAAGTTGTTCTGTACACGTCGCGAAGCCGCTCTTTCTGTTCGCCATCTCCTCGCACTTGTGAAGTTCCCAAACATCCACCCATCCGTTCAAAGCCCGTCTTCCAGAATGAGTGGCGACTTGAGGACTACGCCCACAACCTTCAGTATTTTAGACCTGCAGCAAGAGTACGAGAAGATGACGAGGAGCTATGGGAAGCTGCTCACGAGCTGCCAGACGTGCGTGTTCTGCGCCTGGACCTCCCGCGCAATGCTGACAGTGTCATCGTAGCCTCTCGGAGATGCTGTACCTCCTGATGCCGAAGCCACAGACGGCAGCGCACAAGGCCAATTTGATCCAGATTGGGGCTAATATGGGCAGTGTTCTTGGCGGGGACACGGAACTCGACAACGCAATCCCGGGGAGGGGGACAGGGTGGGGGCGCAGGTGGAAGGACGAAAGAGGAGCGGAGGAGCAGCGAGGAGCGGCGATCCCTTGAGGTTCTCAGGGATTACATGCCCAACGGTGTGCCGGTGACGAATGACGAAGATGAGGGCGAGAGCAAGCAACAGAAGGTGCAGAAGGAGAAGGAGTGCATCGAAGGGGAAGTCCGTAAGCTCGAGGAGGAGCTCGCGGGGTCGGAGGTGCACAACAATCCCAGCACTGGCAGATGGTCCACCAGAAGACGAAGACAAGGTCACACATGACGAAGATGGGTATGTTGCAGTCTTGGTCATTCCCCGTCCACCTGGCCCGCTCACAGCCTACGCAGGCAGACCACCCCCACCCCCGACTTGCCTAAGGCCCCCTCACCGCCGGGGGACGCCGCAGCTCACGAGGGGCCCTTGCTCTGTTCAGCGCGGCATCCGGAGCTCCCTGAACACGAAGCTTAGGTCTCGGTACGACGTGTAGGCTGCGCCGCGGTTTGCGCCAGTTGTGCCTGTCCTTGGGCGCACCACGGGCACCTCGCATACGTACTCTGTATCTATCCTGGCCTATTCAGTCTTTCACGTTCGATGCTCCTCTCATGCCCTGCACCCCCACATCTTTCCACGCGGCGCACGTTTCGTCCTTCGGCCTGTGCGCAGATCACTCACACTATAACGCACTCACACTATAACGCAAAGGTAAGTCTTCGCCGTTCACACGCGCGTGCGACTTTATACTCACGCTGATTCCGTTCGTAGATCGCGGCGTGGCCCTTCGCGGCAGTGCTCGTCGTGCTGAACGGCGAGTGCGCGCGCGTCAGCGCACTGCGTTGCGCCGTGTTTGTGGCACCGCTGATACCGGTACGTGCTATTTGGGTCGTTTCAACGTGCAAATAATTCCTGTCAAACCTATGATCCACTTCATCTTCTCCGCAGGCTGTTTTCGGTTGGAAGATTTTTCCGTCTAACTCTTTGTGTACTCTGTAGACCAACTAGTCCGGCGTGGACTGCGTAATCCAGGGGCCTTTCTTCATAGACTACAATGTCTGCTGAGCCTATTCATGCCTATTCATGCCTCTCTCTGAAATATGACTGCACAGACTGGGTTGTCTTGGTAGTCTACTGTTTAATCTCATCACTTCTTACCCTTAGATAGGATTTTGATTTTTGTAGTGACAGAACTTGAAACTCAAAGATTTAATCTCTAAATATGTTGTATCGTGTGAGGGAATTAAATACTCGCAGAGGGGAAACGGTAAAAGAAACGTGATGCCGAAACGTAACAGGAACGTGACCGGTCTCTGATCTTGCCAGCCACGAGAACTAACATTGTGGGCCACGTTTCTGGCGCCTGAAATTTGTGACTGAGATCAAACATTCTGAAGAGACAGAAACGTGATGAAAGGATTTGATTTATACCATAGTCCACCAAAAGTAGGAAACGTGGCAACAAATCGGATCTTTGTTCACGTTTTTGTCCCACACAGATCTTGACCGAGCTCAGATTTGCTCCAAAGCACAAATGACTCAGGTATTTGATCCCGCCTCACGTTTCTGTCGGGCCGGTTTCATGAGACAAATTTGAACCCTGACAAGGCAAAGATAAGGGGCGAAATCTTATCTCTTGATCACGATTCTGTGACATTTCTTGGGAAGTTGAAATTTAGGGCGAAATCTGATTCCTTTCAGGTTTCCTCGGAGGGAAAGCTGTGACCAAAATTTTACCACTGTTCTACGTTTCTGTCACGATCCTGTCCCCACAGAAACGTGCTGCCCACCCAGTGTTAGCGCTGGCGTGTTAGCGACTTCAATGGCAAACTTTTCTCGTGGTATATAATCTCGTGCTATCAAAGATAGCCACGCGAGTAAAACGGACATCCAGTCTCTGGCGAGTGCTGTGGGTAAGATTCAGATATGTCAAGTGTCAATACTTACCGTGATGGGCTCGGCCAACCAAGTGTCAACGAATGTGGCTCAAATCTGCTCGACGTGATGAATATTGTGCATGCTTTACATATGGCCGTGAACTTCCGGAATCTTCGCTTTAATGTTCTCAAAAACGTTGTGTTACACAGATTTGACCGGGGAATGCCGTGTGGCAGGGGTGCGGCTGAACGTGATCGAATGTTGGTGCGTGTTTGGCTTAGGCTTCGTGGCGCAGTCCTTTTCAAGCGCTTAGTCGCTTGGTCCAATCGTATTGCCCTCTCCTCCTCTCTCTGTCACGCTCACGACTTGTACAATGCTTTGGGTGGCTGACCATCCGTTGCGTGTGCGCCTCCAATTCTAATCTGTGCTCGTTGCCCCCATCTATGCCAGAACATAATCCGCGCCCTCACTACACGAAGCCTGACATGCTTAGCGGAGAGCTGGACTCAGACCCCATTCGATGTGAGCTGTGTGGCATAAGGTGCCGCCCTGGCATAACGTGCCCACCTTCCATATCTCCATGCGGCCTCCGCGCGCAAATGAAAGGGTATTACTATGAAGAGTCTACTTGTACGTTATCACCGAATTTGCAATTGAGCACTCTGAAAAGTGCTGCAAGCTGTCCTGCATGACAGCCTATCTCCACAGCATATGTGAAAACCTTGTACAGCGGGTCTCAATTGTAGACAAAACCTGTCTTTTGGGGCTTCTTCCTCCGCAGCGAGTCCCACGATTGAATTTTGTCACCCCTATATATTATGTGATCGAAAACAACTTATTCCCAAAGTTCATAACAGATCGGAGCTTTAGTGAAATGATAGAAGGCTGGACTTAGTAAGTCGTGGCGGTCCATCTGTTACGCCGCACTTCTCGAGTGCTAGTATTCCATTTGGATGAAAAATCCATCTGACTGCACCCATACAATGCGATTTTCACTTTTGAGGTAAGGTCGAGTTTCGCTGTCCATCTTCCTGAGCTAAATCGGGGTATTGCCAGTTGTCCAATCAGAATTGCTCTCACGGTGCGAGAAAGTAACCTAGGAATAACATACCAAGCTGCGACGATCTGCCTGCGCTTCACCACCGCCCCTAAGACTCATGTTGCTCCGCGCAGCGTGATAAACTTCAAGACACCCCACAGATATAAGCGGGGGAGCCCTCCTCGAGGTAAGCATGCGCCAAAATACTCCGCTCTAGTGTATCTCCGCGACATTGTACTCTCACAGTGAGTCTACATTATTTGGCGTGAATTGTCCACAATCCTGAAACATTGCTGCTGTCATAGTAGGGGTTCAACATGCTCACTATCAGAGACATCGGATTGTACCATCTGTCGAACGATTTGTTAGCACAAAACTGGTTGCTCCGACACATTCTCGTCCTCTGCCTCCTCGTGGTCTTCGCACTCTCTTCCTCCATTGTGACATATGTCTTAGCTATGCATTATGGCGGTCGCACCCGTTTTTCTTCCTCCGACCCTCGAGCAGGCTTCCAGTCCGCACCGCAGGGACGAGACACGATGGACATCATTTCGTCCTGTGCATCGACGCTTATCACATGCATCTACTCTTCGGTACACTTCGACATTCCTCGAGGCCAGGCGCATCGTTTATCGTTTTGGAGGAAGATTCGCTCCCGAGACTATTGGCTCGACCTCTGGGTCAAGGTATCCTTCTGGCTACTCGGTGTCTTCTCGCAGAGATGCTCGTCCTCCATGCGTTCTTCGAGCATGTCATCGCAAGGCGAGACGTCGCGTTGAAGGATGCACGAGCACGGACACGAAGACTGGAACATGACCCTCGCGTTCTACGCAGACATGGGCGGGTTCCTAGTCGAGGAGCGGAAGGAGGACCACCACCGTGATCAAGGAGGTTCGCTCAGGTTTTCGAGATCCATGAAACGTTATTCAGGAACAACGAGCCTGGCGTGATCGACTGCAAGAACCTCGAGTACAACATTGCCGACCGCACGAAGGCGGACTTGCTTTTCAAGATACTCACTACTATCCAGATATGCCGCTTCGGCCTCGGGACGTTGTTGCGCTGGATCGTCGGCCTTCCTTCTGTGGCGCCCCTCGAGACAATCACATGTGCATACGTGCTCTGCACGCTTATGTACTATGTGTTATGGTTCCAGAAACCCTACAACGTGAACGAGAGGATTACGGTCAAGATTGACACGACACTACAGCGCTCACGAAGAATCAGCGCAATGGACCTTCCTCAGCCAAAGAAACGCGGGTGCTGTCCGCAAGTTGTCAGGAATGCGTGGAACAAACATTTTTTGCCCATTTTCAAGCCTCGCATGACCGACCACTGATCGCTTGCATGGGAGCGCACACTTACATCAGACAAGCCCTTGTGAGTGGTTCGTTCTCTGAGTACACGCGACAATTGACAGCAATAAACCAATAGACCTGACGCAAGGCTCCCTTGTGGCCGCCGTTGCAAGTCTTCTAGTGGGACTCGCTCACCTCGCTTGCTGGGGTGTAGAATTCCCAAACAGCAATGGAAATATACTCTGGAGGTACTGCACTCTTCTTCTGATCATTCTCCCTCTGTTCGTGTTCTTTATTATCCTTGGCGCTGCTATAATCCAGAGGAATTGGGGTCAACCGTGGTAATGAACCAGATTGCATTGACCAGCATCGTCACATACTGCATAGCAAGGATCATCCTCCTCATTCTTCTTGTGCAGTCGTTCGAGAGCCTTCCCGCAAAGGTCTACGACACCGGTAGTATTTCTTGGCTCGACTTTATCCCTTTTATTCACTAGTATCCGTCACCTTTGCATCGACGCCTAAGATCGTTTCTTTAAGTCCATTTTCTCTTTCCAACGACATTCTAGTAAGCAAGTTGTAGGTTATGTATCAAGAAAACTGTAGAGTATTTACAACGGGGTACTTTACTGGCTTCCTTGTCTCCTGCGACAATTAAACTGAGAGTGGAAAGCAACGCAGACAGCATATACACGGCTTTAAGTTAGAGCACTATCCGTGAGCAGAACATCGTTCAGCGGCCGGTTCCATACGTCCCGCTGAACTTGAACTCCCCAGATTCCGACAGCGAACGTTGACATGAGTACCTGTGATCTCCAGGCTACTATACCTAAACGCCACGAAACATGTGAGCGAGGAATTTGCTCGTGTAAATCTAAGCTAGTAAAACCCACCTGACCGACGCACTTATGGCGCCCACGAAATCCTGGAACTCCTCCTTGGTGTATCTCTTCGTCTTCCACTTGGGTGGGCCTCCTTGTTTGAAGATGTGACCGAAGACCTCTGCGTCGGGACAAACGCCATCGTAGCACCATTTCGCCCTGTTTTGTTTGCAGGTGGGCTTCCACTATACACGTCGCACTCACTAAATGCGGGTCTATAGAAAAGAGCGGAGTACACGCACCGACATCTGCTTCTTGATGCCAGCAACGGCCGCCCTGCGCACCTTATCCGCCGCAGCTTCCAACTCCGCTGGCGACTTCTTCGACCCCTCGATAGCATTTGCTGCCTCGTTTTGCGCAGATCTCACCTGGTCCTCAAGGTGGCGAACATATCGCGCGACGCCCTGGAGTTGGGCGAAGAGAGCATCGTTGTCTTCAGGGAAGGTGAATTGATCGACATCGCCAGCAGGTCATAATCGTCGTCGACGAACGTCTTCGCTTCTGCGTGCGCATCGACAGTACGAGAGCGTTTACGCGTGGCTGAGGAAGCCTCAGCGTATTCAGCGTCGTCTGTAGATGCGCGTTTGCGAACAGGCATGGTGATGGTGGAAAGCAAGCCAACGACCCTCCGAGACTCGCCTGTGCACCTAGTCTTCAGTCACGCATGTCGCGTTACGTCACGCGTGTCCATCTCTCCAGATCTCTCCACAGTCACTCGCGTCGCGTTTACTCTGGCTGGGATGGGGTGCCCATACGATCGACTTTAGCTTTCATCGGCATGTCACACAACTCTGTGGTACACAGCTCCCCATATTTGCGTTTCCACTCCACTGGAACCGAATGAAACATAGACACTGAGGAAAGCACCCAGACATTCAACCTACGCGGCTTACTTCAAAACTACTACATACGGTGCACTGTGACGCGGACTGTTGTAATTTACCTGAGACACTGAGTTAAAACCTCCCGTACGTTTGTTGGAATGATACTAATATTATGTGGTTAATTGTACAAAGGGATGCGATGCTCTACATTGATGTGCATTCATGGTGTGCGATGTCGTTTTCTGCTCTGCAGAGTCCGTGTAGATGTGCGTGGATCATGGTGGTTGGATGTCTCAAGCGAAGCCGAAGCCCTCTCCTCCCTCGTGAATTGCCAGAAGCAACTGTTGGCGAAGCATCTCGTAGGATGAATACTGGGGCAGGTCGATCTGATTGAAGCCTGCAATAACATGTGTCAGAGTTATAGGGTGATTTAATGTGGTTGGTGATGCTTTACATGTGTGCGCTTTGAGGTAACCGGTCGACCTCTCCGTAGGCCTTGTGGATGGAGAACCTCTGCACACCTTGCACACCTTGCAACTCGACGAAGCCACCCAATGGAACACGAGATGTTACCCGTAGCAAAGCTGAGAACTTTGGCCCTCTCTTTCACGGAATTGAACCGGTGTGGGACTTCAAAGCTCGCCACCACCAAACAATGACAGGATCAGAGCTGGTGTAAGCCGTTGTACTCTGTGGCAGCACGCCACTCGTCCACATCAATGTCAGGAGTGCCTGAGATCAAGAGCTCGAGCTCCTTCTCGTCGAACTAAACAAAGACGATCATCAGGTCAATGGTGGTTGATGGAATAAAGATGAACTCACGATCTGAATAAGGTCCTTGGGAATGATCTCGTAGAAGCCTGTAACAAGGGCCTCGATCTGCTCCTTGATGGAGGAATACAATCGGTACTGGGCAGACAGCTGAACGAACTCGCGCCTGTTCTCCAGGGTGACCGGAATGGTAGCTCCACCTTCTTTCAGCTCAATCAACTTGGTGACTCCGAACTAGAATATAATTGATCAATGGATTATCGTTTACTTAGATGTGAAGACATACCTCGTCCGCTTCCACGCTGAACGTGAGATCCAGAGGAGTCGGATCGTTTTCGAGTATCCAGCAGAGCGACTTGTAGTACTCCGGATCAATCCACTCAACATCTCGGTAGTCTACGGGTTTTCCGAGAATTTGCCTGTACAAACTGCGGGCGAAGTAGGCATCAAGTAGACGGCCGTCGTAAATGGCCTTGCCGATGATGCGACCGGACGAATTTGAAGAAAGACAGGTGCTCGGGGTTGATCGATGAAGCTTTGTTGGGCTGGTAGGTAAGCCTGTCCGCCGCGCATGGTTGGAATAGGCAGTAGTTCGGGTCGAACATCTGGCGCGCAAGGATCTGGAACCATTCGCGGGTAACACCTCCGGCCGCATCGTGAGAATCGCGGACGCCCTCCTCGTCGTAGAAGCGCACGCTCAGTTTGCCGTACTTGATCTGGTCCCGGTCTTTCGCTGGAGGTACTGGAAGCTGTCTTCGAAAACTCGCTGACGACGGGACGTTTAGTTGTAGGGTACCGTGATGCTCCCGCCGCGTGAGGCCGACGGTGTAGCTGTTGATTTGATGTGGCGTAGTTCCGTCTTGTTGTCAAAGTCGAGCACGCGGGCATTGTTGACTAGAAGCGAGAAGGAGCCCACTCATGAGGGATGGATTGTTTCGGACCATGAGGTTCAGCACCTTCCTGTGCGCGTCAGTGAAAGAGACAAACAATTCTTCCATCGATTCCCGCCCTGTTGTCGGAGTGCGTGGGGATGCAGGTGATCGCACTGCACGAGTAATGACGGTATTAGCCGCCTTGGGACCGACGTACTTGCACACTACCATGAGAGCTTCAATCAGGGGTAGCAGAAACTGTTGCGATGTGTTTCCAGCTCCGGCTTTTTCTTCAATGATAGCGAGGCAGTCACCCAGACGTCGCCACAAAGCCGTTGAAGCGGAATCCTTCGTAGATGTTTTGGACCTTCTCCACGTCTTCGCTTCGATGCTTCTGTCGAGGACGCAACAGATTTTGGAGAGTACATGTAGTCGATCGTCTTCAAGAGGCGAAGAAGCTTTGCTTGGTCTGAGGAAGCAGGGGGAGAACTTTGGACGCAACGGCAATAGCCACATCATCACTTCGGGAACTGCTGTAGGGCGCTTGCTAGCTCGTCCAGGGATGTGAACACAAGTGCAGACCAAACTCCTGTGCTCTCGAACACAGTTCCTGGGCGATGACGTCACGTGCACCCGGAATGAAGGAGAGGTGTTGTATGGTAGAGAGGGGTATGGTGCGAGAAAAGTGCGTCCAGAGCATTCTCCGACGGTAAGGATTATTCACAACAAGCCGTGAAGGACAGATTGAGGGACGTTTGGCGGTTTGAGAAAGTAAAAAACCTTCTCTTGCTGGAGGCGGAGGAGGGTTAGCAGGAGCTACCTCTGCCGGTGCGGCTGGGGGCTTTTGTTTTTTGTGCTATCCTTGCGTTAATAATAGGTGGCCCTACTAGTATAAGTAGATACATACCTGCACTGTCAGCCTGACTTGCTTGAGCGGATGGCGCGGCTGCCGCGATTCGTGGTTTGAGGGTTGGTTCTGTCTGCACCGCAACCGGTGCTACTAGTTGGCTACTTGGCGGCCGTGTTTTTCCTTGTGAGTCACGTCCTTCAAATGGCTGCCAGAGGCCGGCTGACTAGCGAAAGTAGCCCGACGATAGACTCCATGAGAGATGGTGTTCTGAGGAGTGCTTTGCGATCGAGTTGGCTAAAGAAGTGAGACGATGGGACAGTACGTCTGAGGGACTTGCTTCTCTTTACCTTCCCTTTTTTGGAGCCCCCGCTCGCCTGAACCCGGCCGGTAGCTCTTGCTCTGTGACGCACCCCAGGTGTGGGAAAGAAAGACGCTTGATGCCTCGATTTTGTAGCAGTGACGTAAGTGAGAGCGTCAAGGCAGCGCTGGAGCAACTAGTTCTGGAACTACTTTCAGCCTGTGGGAAGCGTGGTCCTTGCCAGGTGTTCGCGGTGTGAACGGCGCGGAGGACTTGGTGTACGGAACGACATTTGTGCAAAGCTCCGCGTCGATGGGCGGAAAGGTCACCGGTACCATCTTGAAGGATTCCGAGGAGAAGGTTTGAAAATGTCTGTCCTCGTTTTCGCGTTTTCTGAAAGGTTTACGAGAAACTTTTTGACAAGATATCCCTTTTTCCTCAGGACTTGTGGGAAGAAGAGAAGGTCGGATTAGCACCGCGAGTGGCATGTTTGTCGAGTAGCTGGGAATTGCCAGTCCCTGGGTGAGAGCGGGCTTGGCAAGGTTTGGTTGGGGGGGCTGTGGTCGCCTGGGCTCACTCCGTTGACCCGTTTTTGCAACCGCTGTGCGAGGGGGGCGAGCTCCTAGCTGAGGCGTCGCCGTCCCGGAAAATGCCAACTTCTGCCAGCATATGTGGAGGCAGGGGCCTGTATGAAAACATCATCGGAGTCCATCAGCACTGTCTGTCGTTAGTGCAGGATCCAAGCTAGCCAGGAAAATCAGCAGGCTCCATGTCAGTAGGGACGGCGGGAGCGGCTGCTGGTGGTGCTGGTGGTGGGTGCTACTGGTGGTGCCTGCCGCCGTGCTCGTTTCTACAACAGTTTTCGGGGGGGGGGGGGGCTGAATTATCTCCGCGCGTAGCTTCCGGTGGAAGTGCATCCATGGAACTCAGGGCTGATTTGTGAGTCGACGGGTCGCTTCCACCGAGCAGCGCGTTGGTCACGAATGTGCTGGTTGAGAACTTCTTCCACGCATATCGTCAGTAGCGCTTCCAAGAAAGTGGGGTCGATGCCGGTGTCAGTGATGTCGACGGGATTTACCGTGAATCAGCACAGTCACGCGCTCTGGTGCACATTGAGCCGCTGGCTTCGTGCGGGGTTCAGCCACCACACTCGTCACGATGGCTGCTCTTGTCCAGCAGTGCCGTCGGCCCCCCCATCTCAGCATCCGTTGTGTCGCCGCTTTTTGAGCCTGGGCCTCGGCTTGAGCTCTCGCTTCTGATTCCAACCTCTCTTTTCTCTACCCTGACACGTTCTTCCTCTTGACGAGCTTGCTCCTCCCTCTTCCGCTTTCTTCTTTGCAGCCTCTTCTTCAGCTTTAGCTTGTTCTTCTCTGCGCTTCGCTACTGCCCTTTCCTCCTCGACCTTCGCCTTCTTGTGAGCCTCCGCTGCAGAAGGCAGAAGTGTCAAGATGATGTGATTTGATAAGCTTGTTAACACGTCCTTGTTCAAATCTCCCGTGAAGGGTCTTGACCTCTTCTGCCCATCTGTCTCTCGTGAAGAGTGGTTCAAACCCGCGAGCCATCGGCGCGGCTGTCTCCACCTCTCGGCGCCCTCTCTAGGCGAATGTGAGCTGAAATCCCTGCACGACCAGGTCGCGCCAACTGGGGAATGAGTCCTCCAGCAGGGACGTCGATCCGAATGGTTTCGCCTGCACCACCACCCGCGACCAGCAATGATGTGCTGGAAGAGCTGCATGGCGCCCTCCCCGATCGCGTTCTCGATGGACTGCAGAAGGTCCTGAGGGAATCCTGTCATTGTGGTGCGGTGCGGACGGCGAGCGGAACGGGATTGGGAGGCGGGAGCGGCATTGCTGGGATCGAGGAGCAGAGGATGAACGGTTCCTTCGGGAAGAGCTCCAGGATTCGTACGAGAACGACCAAATATGTCGAGACCGTCATCCTCTGCACCATATTCGCATTAGACGGGCATGAGCGGCCGAGTGATGCAGACGTACCTCCGCGGCGCCGTGCGGGACGAACCATGCCGTGCCAAAACATAGGTTGATCGCCGTCGCGCGCATTCAGGTCGGCCGTCAAGGGTTGGAAAATGTTGGCAAATGGTGGAGGCGCTCCAAACATATCCTGCTGGCCAGCCTCCTCTTCAGGCACAAAGATATCCAGATCATCTGCGAAGCTGTGCGGTTGTAAGTTACACGATCACAACACATTTGCATTTCACTCACTCGCCAGCTTCAGACATCATATCAGCTTCTTCTTCATCTGCACCTGACACCATTGGTATGACCCCTCTAAGAGACGACATCCAGGAATTAGATCATCATAGTTTCACTTCATCCACCAAACTCATATTACTTACCATCGCCCTCCTCATCCATGTCCTCTTCGGCCCCGTCCACCACTTCGTCCTATGAAAAGGTGTTAGTACCGTACATTACTAAATTCCAACTCGATACCATGCATATACCTGCCACATAACTTCTCCCTCGCCGGCTTCGTCTTCATCG
Organism: Phlebiopsis flavidoalba; assembly: GCA_035772785.1. NCBI lineage: Eukaryota > Fungi > Basidiomycota > Agaricomycetes > Polyporales > Phanerochaetaceae > Phlebiopsis > Phlebiopsis flavidoalba. The sequence continues at coordinate 11,724 of JAOCPU010000063.1, forward strand.
TCTTCGTCTTCGTCATCATCGTCCACGTGATGTTCCTCCTCATTCTCCACCAAATCCTCTTCTTCCTCTTCATCGTCATGCCATCCTCCCTCAGAGTCTCCAGTCTCGTCCTCAAGCTCCTCTTCCATAACCTCTCCCTCATCAGTGACAGATGTGTCCTCGCTTTTCCGGTCTCCTCGTCGTCATACATCTCTGCATCCTCATCTTCGTCGACGGCATCCTCGTCCATCTCATCGTCTTGTCCGTAATGAACGTCTTCCATTTCCTACATTGTTGTCAGAAGGAAGCAAGTGAGACTTACTGCACAGAAACACTTACGCCTGCATACCTGGAAATTGAGGTTCAATGAATACACAGTGTGCGAGTCAAGAGCCATGATGTCACTCACATGCCAAGAGAAGAGTTACGATATAGATCAGGGGGTCTCATCTTGTTCTTCATCTCCCATGTCCTCCTCGTCATCCTCCTCGTCGTCTTCGGAGAGCTCCGAGTCCACACTTGGAGGTCTATCTACGGGCGAATCCTTCTGCTTATCGGGAAGCTCGACTCATCTTGATCGCAACCTTGGTCCTGAATTTCAGCCGTTGTTAGTTCAATGAAGTTTAGAGCCACGATATTGTGCGTGTACGTACAAGTACTCCAGAGAGGCCGAAGAATTCCGGTCACGACACCTCGTATGTCAGGGAAATTGGATCAAAAAACCTCAGCGAGTGCGTTGGTGAGAGTGGCGACAAAGTTCTTCTCCAGCATAACCTTGGCAATGTGTGTGGGGGCATCATCGCTGACCTTCCGCGTACCAGTGTTGAATCGTACGGTCAGGAGCCGATAGCACAGATCAGCCAAGGCAAGGAGGCGACTGTACCGTGCCTCGCCATTCTCGGAGCCGGGGAGATCCTTGATAGCGCGATTGATGGAGTCGAGCACAAACTTGCGCACCGACGCTCGCTCGGGCGGGACGTCTTTGATGTCAGTGGGAGAAGTGTCGACACACAACGCGACGATGACGGACATCGCCCAGTTACACAACATGATCTGCTGCTTTGCCTCGACAGGCGGACTTGGGTTGATGGTACCGAACGATAGTAGATCGTTGATGAGGAAGTGGAGAGCAGCGGTACGATGCTTGTCCTTGGCGGGTGTATGATGGCGCTTCTTCTGGGAGTACGAGAGGAAGGCGACTTTGCAAGAGTCGTACGAGAATAATAACTCGGTAAGACATTGCATCACGAAGCAGGAGTAGGTGTGATCGACGTTATGTGAAGAGGGCGAGGAGTCTTTGGTGTCGCGCGGTCGTCGATGTGGCTACATCAACATGGCTGGAGCCGATGACTTCTCCAGACGATGTGCCCTGGTTCGCCAGGCTCTCCGGGGAAGGCTCTACCTTGACCGATCTGATCAGCTCACCGATGAGGAAGTGTACGAGTGAGTCCAAAGATTCTGAGGTAGTACGCTGTGGCGTGGGAGTATCGATTTGCATATCCGACGCAGTGCCCTCGCCGGAAGGCCCAGCGATTGGCACGTTCTTGGCGTCAGCCTTTAGACTGAGATTCTTCAGGGGTCCATAGGGTGACGACAACTGACACACTTCAGCAGTCGTCTGCACGAATGTCTTGGGATCACGCAGTGCCATAGCACTACAGCCGCGGACAAAGTTGCCAACATCCAGGAGTCGGTGACGAGGATGTGAGAGGAACGCTTTGATTTCTTGCTGCATGATGCGCTGGAGTGTAACCGGATCTTCCACAACATGTCGAAGGATACTTGCCAGGTATGGATGTGTACCAGGGGCACTGGTGGTAGCCGGAGAGTCTTTGAGGAGTCTGAAGAGTGCTCCAATACCGTCCCGCTTGACGAATTCCAAGGCCATGACGTATTCACGAGTGAGAAAAGTACGAACAGGCGCAAAGCGGACAACAGTTCGTCGCGTGGTAGGGAAGGAACTTGCAACAGCCCGCAGACAGAAGTCAAGGATAACCAAGCGAGCCTCAGTGTGTCGAGGGCCTGTCTCCAGTTCTTCTTTCGGGATAGGCTCATCCTCTTTGGGTAAGGAAGGGATTTGGCGGGGCTCCTCTCCCATGAGAAGTAGAGCCTCTGTGACAAGTAGGTGAGACGCAAGCCACTTCGGTACGGTGGGATGTCCAGCTTCGACATTTAGAGGGTTCGACAAAAGGAGGGCAACGAGTACATCGACGAGACTCTTTGCTTCAGATTCCGACATGGTAGTGAGGGGCGATGATGGATCGTTGAGTACGAGTGCTAAGAGACGGAAGCGCGAAACCGACACAAAGGCTGTTCTTGATGATCGAGGGCGGCTCCTGAGAATTTCTTTATGTCGGCGACGAGCATGCGCACAGCTTCATCTCGGTAGGGAGTGGAAGAGCCTACGAAGACGCGCTGCACGTCGAACACAAGAGCAGGGTGTTTCATCAACAAGGGAAAGGATGCGAAGTCCTAGACCATCCTTGAGGGGTAGTCGAGCTTCGTCGAGTTCCTTTAACCACTCATCGTGAGTCTTGACGGCTACTGGCGGAGACGGAGCATCGGTGGACGACGACGCGGCTGTTTCAGCAGAGGGTCCAGCTTGAGGCTCGGCAGAAGGTTCTGCCTGCAGCATCTACTCCAGAGGGTTCACAGCAGCTACAGCAGCCGGCTCCTGAGCAGGGGCACCCACGGCCGTTCCTTCGGCTGGCACCGCGGGCGCCTCTGCTTGCTCAGGTGGATCAGGTGGCAGCGGGAAGGGTTGGGCGAGTAGCAATTCTGTTGCGTGGCTCACGTTTGTTCCGTGCTCGAGAATCAATGCACGTTCAGCGGCAGATCTTGGAAAACCCATGTCGGTAAGCTGCCGGATGCGGTTCTCGTCCGGTCCAATGTTGCAGGGGGGAATGGGGATCTGAGGCACCATTTGAGGGGCAGTTGTTACAGCGTCTTTGATCTCTTCCTGGTCTGTGTTCAGTAGCTCTAGCACGACCTGGATGACGGACTTGCTGACGCCCAGCGGCGCGGACATCAGCCAGCCTGCCTGCCAGATAGTATCACGCAGAAGAGGCGAGACAGCGACCCTCATTTGGACGACAAAGTTACGAGAGTCAAACCAGCCTGCGTCCGTGTCCTTTCTTTATCAGTGTGTAGAGAGCAAGCTTGTTTGCGAAGAGTCGGCAATGGGCTTGAACGAGAGACAAGAGGGTGAATGAGATGCAAAGCAACCTTCAGCCCTCCGTGAGCATGAATGAAGAGTTTGTTGTGAAGCAAAAACGTCCGGAACGTAATCTCCTCCGCTGGAATGGAGAGTGAGGTCTTCAATAGTTGAGATGAGTGATTGCTCAAAGCCGCGACACAGCGAAACAATCGCGGCAATACCGCCTTTCTTGAAGAATGCGTTTGAGGAGCACGGTGTGAGTGACCTTGTTTGTTCGTTCGTTTATGAGTGATGAGGGATATAGGGTGAGTGCGATCCTGAGAGATGCGTGCAATCAAGAGCATCTTACCATCGACGACAAGAATAGTGACAAGCCCGATCATCAGCGTGTAGTACGTGAAGGAGGGTGCGTTTGTCGTCTGAAACGAGCCAATGTTGTTATTCGAAGAACCTCTCCATTAACAAAGCACAAGGGCGGTACTTGCCAGTCTCCCTCTGGCAGCAAGTGTTTTGCACGCTAACGTCTGCAACTACGTCTGCAGCCTCAAGTAATTCTCTGCTTCTGGCTGTGCGGCAATCAGGATTTCTCCGTGTGTGTGGAATAGTCGAACAACACAGCTGATGGCAAGCGTGGGTAATGATCTTACTACCCGATGATACAAACCTTACCTTGGAAGAAGGGTGCCAAACCGTTTGGAAGTTGGCTGGCGAGGATGTTTCAAAGCCTGATGTTGGCTCTTGGGGATCGTTAGCCTTAGCCGGTGCGCCAGCCTTAGGGGTTCGGAGTCGCAGAGTTGTCGCCTGCGAAACCGTTCTGTGCTATTGTGGCAGTTGAAGCGCCGGGGGTCGTGGCCTCCGACGAGACCTGACACCGGTGTCTCTGACGGCACGATATCAGAGACTGGATCTTTGTTGTCGTTGTTGCCGATGCTCGAAGGTGTGCTGGCCTTGAGCATTGCTGTTCTGCTTCTCGACCATATCGAAGCACGATGCAGACTGCCCCAGACCGAACAGATATCCCCGGCACCACGTCCAGTAACAGACTGCAGCAGGGTCGTGAGCGCACGCCCTTGAGAGTACCCGGCGGTCGCAAAAAATGTCCCCCAGAAGCATGGATCCGGACATGGAGGGTTATGAGCTTGCGGAATGCCTTGTTGGCTTCGAGGGCCCCTTGCTCGTCTGTTTCACGAGTAAGCATCATCTCCGGTCCAGAGAAATATGACTGGACTGACCTTCGACGCTGGCCAGCTGAAGATACTTGGATTCACCACTCGAGTCACTTCGGTGAACCGCTCGGTTTCGACTAAACTCTCGTTGACCATCTTGACGATAAACGCCAGCGTCTCGCTTGTGGACGCTTCCACCATGGTACGAACGACCTGCACGAGCGAATCCGACGCGACGCTGTTCGCGAAGTCGTATGGGATGCAAGGGAGGGCTGTCAGACGCGTAAGACGATCGAGACCGTCAGTGCTTGTGAGGAAGTCGCGACATGTGCGGCGGATGCTGGAAATACACCTTCCAGGAACTGTACAAAATAAACACTTTAGTACTGTTTGAACCCTTTTTTCATAAGAATCACAAACCTTTCCCCAAAACATCAATATAAGAGACGATAATGTTATCGTGCGACTTGAAAGAGTGTGTCATCCAGAGAATGCAGGGGGAAACTCAGGCTCTAATGGGAGCAGGCGTTGATGAGCCTACCTGGGAAGTCGCTGGCTCCATGTCAACGTCGTGGTCCGCTTCCGTTGATGTAGCGTTGGGTTTTTAGTCGGACGAAGTGCATACCAATGCTTGTGCTCCTCAGGCACGACGTAAGCATTTTCCGAGAGCTCTTCAATCTTACTCCATGGTGGACTTGATTGACTCGAAAACTTGGTTCTTGAGAGTGGGATGATGGCGAACGAGCTCCTCAACAGCTGTGCCAATGATGACGGCGTTTCTCTTTCTCCTGAAGCATCCGTTGATGCTTCTCTGACGTGAAAATAGAGAAAAGCCCAGGGATAATTCCGGGCCTTGCAGCAAGTTGGTCTTGGCCAACTTGATTGAGGCACAGGGCGCCCAATGCGTTCGGAATGGACTGCACGACTGTCATACCCATTGTCTGAGCAAAAGTTGCGTTGCGATGATCTATGGTGCATACCTCGATAACAGGCTCCAGACTGTCCTCCACGACGCCGTAAAAAGCTTCGGGTAAGCCCGCCTCTTGGATGACGGGAAGGCATGTGGGCTCGTTGTGAATGAAGGTCGCCATGATATTAATAAGCTGAGGTCGTGTTACACGAAGCAGGCGGGTGTGAGCGTAAATAAAGACATACCAATTGCTAAGACCATTAGCACCGAAAACACCACGGTTCGCTAAAACCTTCTTGGCCGACTGGGCAGAGATGAGTCGAGGAGGCCACGTAGACCTTCACTAGTTCCCGAGGACTGCATCATCCTGTGCATTGATCGCATAATGTGCTTCAGAACAGTGGCGCGTGCCACAGATATCTTGCCTATGAGGCCTAGTGTTAGAAAATATCGAGAGTTGGTATGTCACGGCAGATCGCACCATAATGTCACAAGGTATTTCGGCCTCGGATTTACCCTCGCCGTGCTCCTCCAAGCCGAGGTCTACCTCAAACTAGGCAGAACTCTAAGTCAGTAGTGTTGGATGATTGGATAGCCATATGGCTTACCTCGATCCGGCCGACGAGTACATCAATCCCACGTGCGTTACAGAATAGCTTGGAACGCGTTTGTGTACCCGTACAATATGTTGTCCAGCAGTTGCATCGTTTTCCGACAGAGCATATAGCGTTGTTCGAGAGGCGATTCTCGATGACCTGCAACAAGCAGTGGAATCAATCCGGCGCTCACGACCATGTTTGCCGGGAGCCCGCAGCATGTGCGGCAATGTAGGTAACAAATGAGATGATTGCCTCTACGAAGGCCTGAGGAACGACAGAGTCGGATGGGCGAGCTCTCCTATGGTTTTCCTCAGCAGACGCCATGAGTATGCCGTGGTTGACACCAGCGTTTACTGCGGTTAGGACATCTTGAACCTTAGTCCTGTATCGACCTACAGCATCCAATGCATACACAGAGCGGCGGTTTGAACCTGAACATCGATACCGCGGTCTAGTTGCAGGAGTTCAGCAATGTGGAGGACGAGATCAGGTTCGTATAAGAAGACACTGTTAGCCGTTGTTTGCTCCGGATGGGTATGGCAGAAAAAGAGCGATCGCAAGGAGGCGAACAATGACCAGGTTTCTCCCGATCTTCGGCGTGTGTGCTTGTGAGGGCCTTAGCGGTACGGATACGGCACAGCAGTTCGAATTTCTCGTCCTCGGGGGATGTTTGTGAGCCTCGATCGCTTCACTCCAGAGTTTGCATCACCCGGGGCTTCGTTTCGAGTGTCTGGACATCAATGTGAACAGTGACCGGTCCGTTGGATGGCGACGCTCCCGCGGTGTTGATGTTGAGAGGGGCCTCCTTTGGCGAGGAGTCTGCGGTAGGCGCTTCAAATGGGTCTGTCTCCGGCTCCTTCTCTTTCTCCTCTTTCTTGGTTTGGGAGCTTTCTTTCTATAGAAAGTGAAAACAACCTCCCGCGCTTCGTTTGGTAGAGTATCGACTTGTGAGCGACCACCTTCCCCTGCTAGGGATACAAGAGTAAGATCGAAGTCGTGAAGACTAGACCAGCGTTTTGACAAGGATATCGTGAGTCTGCCAGTATTAAGACTGAGCGCATGTGACACCGCGGGGGGGGCTGAGCGAGAGTACTGCTGAGCGGGTCTCAGCAAGAGGTTGAGTGAGTAAATCAACACATCGAGGTCTGAGGTTGTCATGAAGCTGTTGAGATCGCTACAAAAAAAAAGTTAATATAGACGATAAACGCGAAGATACAGACACACAACATCATACGAGTTGTAATGTCTTCCTATTCGTTGAGTTCTCTAGCAGCAACCTCGATCGAATCGGGGGGGGGGGGGGGGCAAGATCTCGCATAGGAGTCGCTTGTGAAATGGGTGTGAATGGCTTGAGCTGAACCTTCTCGATGTCGTAATCGCGTATGATATCCTCCATAATGGGAGGTCAAACTTGTTGAGGACCTTAATCCATGCATTGAGGTCTGAGCGGGGCCACCGCCAGTGATCAATTTCGGCCAGCACGTCGGGCAAGTTCTCGATTGGTGTATCAGCAAGCCTATCAATCAAGCCTGCCACCACCGGAATCTAAGAGGCAGCAATTCGAGGCGGCACAAAGTGTGAGAGACAGAGGAACACACCAGCGGCGCAGGGCGCCTCGACTTGTGCAATATTTTCATATTCCACGACGGAGGCGTCGAGTAATGTATTTTGAAGATCCCTTTCCAGTACTTGATCCAACTCATGGCCAGGATGAATGGTGAGGACAGAGGTTGGGTAAGACGGAAAGACGAGGTAGGGAGTAGATGGAATACAAGCACAAGCTCTGGGTCTCCCTCGCTTACGCATCGGGTCGCTTTTCTCACGGTCACTGATCATTTGAATCGCAATTATAGCCTATGACGCGTGCCCCTCATCAACGCGTGCCAATTGACGCGTCGAGCCTCAACTTAACTGCACGCGCCATGCCTAAACGCAAAAGTCACTAGGCACCAGCGACGAAGATGAGGTTCGAGATGTCCACCAGATGAGTTTCGAGGAGGATAAGCCGACGAAAAAGGGAAAGGTCCGTGGTCGCTTTCTCTTTGCACACAGGGCCTTGCTCAACTCAACCGTGTAGGGCAAAGTTCACTGCCAAGAAGCCAATTTACGATGACAGTGAAGACGAAGAAGAAGAGCGGCCAATAAAGAAGAAGAAAGCGGAGAAGGTACAGAGGTGTATCTTTGTATGCATATTGTCGTCTCTGACACGCAAGAAGCAGAGAGCCCAGCCCAAAGTCTTCGGAGGGTGGCCCCGCTTCTGTCGAGACCAACGGGGACGGCCGGCGAAAAATATTTGGACTTGGGAAAGTAAGAAGCGGGTAACAGTGCGCAGCTTCAAGGGTATGATCCTTACACTCCCTTTCGAGATCTTGAGTTCACTGTTGTCAGGCGCCAGCACTAATCGACATCCGCGAATTCTTCTACGGCCTAAGGAAAGGCGACGAGAAGCCCCGGTAAGAAGGGAATTGCTCTGTCTCCGGACCAGGTGCGTCTTTACCACCTTATCTCATCTATAGACTAACCGCGTGTAATCAGTGAAGGAGGCTTTAAAAAAATAATGCAGCAGAAACCATTGACTACTTTGTTGAAGAGATTAAAGAAGTAAACACTAACTCGAGTCTACTATTGCGTTCGTCCGTTCGCTGTGTTTGAACTTAATGCGATTTATAACCCATACATGTGACACCATCTATGCTTAAGCCTGCTGCCGCTTTATGTGCCCCAGAGAAGCCTCCCACAAGAAAAGGCCATCGTAGCCACGCCCCTCAACTTCACCGCTTCAGCTTGAACATCCATGCCATGTCTCCAAGAGTATGATAGGCCGGTATGATGTCTCGAAATGCCTGCATACCAGTCATGTCATCTACGTCAGATGCTCCGAGCCATGAGACTCACCACCAGCTTCGCAGGAATCCCACGAAGAAAAATGTCACCAGACCGCCACCATAAAACGTTTGAGCAAGACGTTTTTAGTCGATCATCTTCCCACACAGCCCGAGTACAGTACTTCGCAGTGACGAGAAAGACTCGCCACCTGTCGGTATGAGAGCAATCAAACAACCGTTGTTTCGAAGAAACAAATAGGCCCCCCCTCAACGACGTACACTGGAGTGTGTGGGTCGCCAGCGCATGAATCAAGGCATCCTGAATGACGCTGAATGAGAGGGCACGTCGTAGTACAGGTTGCGGCTAGTACTCGAAAAATCCGCCTTGTCAAGTCATTAAGCTTGAGAGAACCATGAGGACCCTCCTGGGTACTCTGCGCAAGACGTTGAAAACATCCAACAGCAGTCCTTCGCGCTGGATACAACAGCGTTCGCGCGAATAGGCTTCTATCTCTTGTCAGTCAGACCGTCTGTTTGTTGAGATCAATAAACACTTTTGCCTATCGTTTAAACCCGACTTCACGGGTCAATCTCATCGTTTTCCAGGTCTTCTTATCTAGAACATGCGGGCGCGCGACCTGATAGACTCAAACAAGTCATTTCATAGGACCCGCCAATAAGGTGAAGACGACCCAGAATCCATGAATGCACTCGCCTGTGATGGCAGCTTCGAAACACGGGATAGAGGTCATCCCCGATGTTGCCCACAAGTTTTTGCGTACTTGCGTCTAAATCCGCGTTTGCTTGTGCGGAAGGTGGTGCAATAAGCGAGGAGCCTAAAATTTTACTGTAATTTATTTCGCAGGTCGTCTTCAAGATCGAAATATAAGCCGTGATCTAGTAGCACGATATCGAAGTTGTAGGGGGACTTAGATGAAGGAGTAGCAGGTCTGATCAGCAAGTTTCCTGGGTGAAATAGTTTAGTAAAGGAGCCATGTATAATATAGGGGTTTGTTACCGGGATGTGGGTTCCTGGAAATGCGATGAGACTAGGAGTTTTAAGGTAGGGCTAGGCGAATAACATACGGCATGGAACCAGCCATTAAGATGAACCATTTGCGCGAATATCGCGCAGCAGAAGCTCTAACGAGAAGACCCTTGTTGCGATCGATGTTCGTGCTACGACGAGAACAAGTACTCCAGATATCGTCCACTCGGTGGAAGGGGATGGGCCTCCACGGATAAAGTTCCATCATGGTCAATTATCCCTCCTTCCTGGCATCATAAGAAGGCCTGCGCTGATGGACCGGGCTCAATCGCGGTGGACGATCAGAGTGTTGGAGTACAATGGGAGAAGAGTAACGCACGTATATACATAGCGAAGTCCTTATGTTCTGAAATCCTCTTGCATCGCACTGTCTGGCGCTTCGCACTGGCTTCGTGCGTGGAAGTCCATTTCTTTGGGAAGGTTTTTTCGCGGACATCTCGCAGAAAGTACCAAGCCAAGTAAATTCAAAGCTCGGGGAACAGACCGTTTTATCCAGCCTGAAAGTACGTTAGCAACCCAGCTTCTTAACGGTAAAAGTATATAGCATACCTAGGGATACTTCAACCATCATCCATGTCAATGTCGCAAAACTCAGCGAGGGTGAGGGGTGTTGGAAGCTTGACGTGAGCACTGTAAGCATACGATATGAATGGGTACATTTCTGTTCGTGCACAGGACCTTGGAACAGCGGAAACCTCGCAGCTGTCCCGCTCTCTCTGTAGTATAGCCATGTGTACCTGCGCAAGACTTTGCGACCCGACGGGGTTCCGGGTTGAACTCGAGTGAAGAGCTCGTCCCATGTGTTTACCAATGTCGGTAATAAACAATTTCTCGATGATGGTCCTCGAATGCAGTCGGTTCGCATTGATCTTGCAATGGCCGCATTGTGTCTCGCCATTTCTTTGGGTAATACTATTCTGAATGCCTGTCACACGATCCATCTCTATAACGCGCAACCGAAGTCGAGTCCAACTCACAGTGACGCCATATGTTGCCCCAGTTTGATGAAGATCCCTGCGCATAGAAGATCGCTCGTCAGCATATTGTACACGTTTGTATGGGGGATGCTGGTTACCTCCATTGGCAAGCAGAGCTTTCAGCACTCTTCGTGCGCTGCGAGTATGGCACTGAGATGTCGCTTCTTGGCTCTCTTCTTCTGAGGGGTACGTTTTCGCAAAGGTTTAGCTTATAATCTAAGACACTGAGCACGGGCGGCCTCTGCGTTTTACAAATGCGTCAGAACCAATTTTAACGTGTGAGTACGTGGCATGCTTACCTGCGACCCTTGATCGGCACTCTAACCACCCTAACCACCGCCAGTACAGTGTGCCGAAAGGGCTGGTAGTTATCATACGCAGCGTAACCCAGACCACCTAGAGCCAGTATTGTTGCAGGCAGAGCAATGAGCGACCGAGAACCTGTTCTTGAACTTTCGGGCTGCGAATTGCTAGCGGAGGTGAACGTTCCGGCGGAGGGTGCGTTTCTCCTCTGCCCTGCACGTTTGAGAAGCGAGACCCCGTCAGAGCGTAATAATATGTCGGCGAGATGAACGACGTAGAGCAAGCATCATAGAGCTTTTATAAGCCGTAGGTTAAGAGAAAGGGTATGTTGACGATGGGAGGGACAGATGTCATAGTCCGAGGTCAAGGAAAGTCGACCACACCCCGACGGTCGCGTAGCGCCCGAGTTTTCCGGCGGATGAAATGTTGTGCTACGCTAGGAGAGGGCGCACACGACCTGAATCCAAATATTCATGCCTGTGCTACAGCAATTGTTCACGGATTGTCTTGTCGACCTGAAAAATCCATAATCCATAATCTACACACAAGCACCCATTATAGTGTACAAAAGTAACGAAAGTTTATCCTGATCCCGTATTACCGCTACTCCTGTCTGCTGAACATACTCATCATCGAGACCCTCTGTGAAGACTGCGGTCTTCGCTCTTATGCATAGCCTCAGCTGATAACTAAAATCGTGAGCATGTATATGGACGGTCGAAACGATAACCAATGCTCACATGAACTTGTAGCGAACAAGCTCAGCCTCGAGCTCCTCATTGCGCAGTCGAGCCATAAGTCCAGCTCGTTCTGCGGGCGCATTAGTAATCGCACACTAGGACAGAAATGAGTGGACTTACCAGCGCATTTACGTGTTTTCTGTATTGAGCTGAGCTAGTTCTGACTCGAGACTGTGCCTGTGAAGAAAATCAATCGAGAATATCAAGGAAAGAATGTCCCCAGCTTACACTTGAGTCGAGAGGGCGCGAATTGGGAATTCCGCAACGAGTCCATATTTCTTGCTTCTGAGCGTCTCTGGTACGTACAAGCTCCTCGTACTGTCGTTCGCATACTGATCTAACATGAACGGAGTGATGCTCATCGAGACCGCATCTTGTACGTATTGGTCAATGTCGTATATAGGCGTCTTCGACCCGTCCGATCCGTCCACTACACCGATACCTGAGGAAAGATGAGTCAAATTGTAGGGATGCGGAATAAATTCGCCAACCTGATAGATGTCAAGCATCTTAGTGTTCAACCACGTCAGGCAGCTGATCGAACTTCATCTCGAGGAGCGTTTCTTCATTTCTATACAGCAGGCAAGGCTGAAACGAGAACAAGGCTTCGATAACCGCTAGCCAGCACGTTATCGTATATTCGGAAGACAATATCCATGAGGGAATCTGGAGTCAAAGGTTAATTGATGATTCATGAGTGGAAGAGATGTGGTTACTCACTTGTAGCTGAACATCGTCAAGAACCACTGCGAACAATACATGCTAGACTTGACGCCTTGTCTAATGAAATGGACATGAAGAACGGGAAGGAGTTCCTCAAGGAGGACGATCAAACTTGTCACATGTAAGCAAGGAAGGGGGGCCGGGCGTGATTGTGAATTACCTGAAACTAATGGACACGATCAATGCGATGACAAGGAAGATCCAATTTAGAGACTCACCATCCGCTTCTGTAGTTGTGGCAATTTCGGGCAGGAAATGGCCCTTAGGTCGTCGGAATGCATAAGACGGACGAGTAAGCAGAATGCTTCTTCATCGGGCATCTATCACACCGGTTAGCAAAAAATCACTCGAGATGTATTACCAGCCCACATTGAGGTAGAAGGATTGCCACGACAAAGGGTAGACCTTGACAATAACCAACTTTCGGCATCGTACCTGAAGATAGATGAGGTTAATGGCGGTTTATTAGAGAGAAAGAACTTACACGAATACGCTTTTAGCACATTGAACAAATTTTCGCTGGCCTATACCGTGACCATCGGTGAAGAACGCATGATGCGGAAACGTCCTGCTGGGATAAAAGAGCTCGGTGTTTGCGGACATCACGTCGATTACTCACCTCCCCAAAAATCTCTTGATATAGCCTTTTCGTGTGTACTTGATTCCTTCAATAGACGGAGATACGTCTGTTCCAGCTCCGGGTCTTTTGATGCCGACCTAAATTAGTCCGGACTTAACTCCCTATGGAGATGAGATGAGTCGCACCTACATTAGTTGCCATATCATACCACGCAGGCTTTTGGGAATTCCTCGCTCAATTGCCTTTGCCAGCTGTCGTGGATTGGCTGCGGCATACGCCTGATAATCTGTGCAACAATAGATGAGAGCTACAGTCGTCGAGCGTGAACATCAAACAAACCCGAGACGACCTCGCCCCAGAAGCCTGTACACGCCAAATCAGCATTTCCCCCGTGTACGCAACACCGCACTCACCCCAATCCACAGCCGTCGCCTCGTCCCTCTCAACGTCCTCATGCCTTTTATCAAACTCCTCCTGCAGCTTCTGCTCTGCATCACCATCGAGACTCGACCGCCTGCCCTCTTCGCCCTCAAGGCGCGCCAGGATAAACGGCACATTATTCGCCGACACAATCGTCGCCGTCGACGCCGTCTTCTTGTGCACGCGGTTTCTGGTGCACGAGCCGCACGATCGCGTTCCCGTCGATCGCGCCCTCGTCCGCGTCTGCGGCGGCGCCCTCGGAGGGCTCCTCAGGCAGCTCGGTGAGCGTCTCGTTCAGCCGCGCGGAGAGCGCGACGAGCGACGGCGCGCCCGGCGGGGTCGAGGCTCTGGTGTGCGCTGAGCAGCACGGTCGAGAACCGCGCGTCGTCGTCTGTCGCGTCGGACGGGCTGCGACAGACGCACGGGCGGCAAATTTGAACTCGGTGTCTTTTTGGTGGGCGAGAACAGCGAGTCGAGGTCCGCGGAGGGCGAGGTGGAGGGCGGCACGGTGGGTGAGACCGTCGCTTCGCGCTCTGTGGCGGTGTCTTCGAATCCTCTGCTCCGTGGTCGGTGTGCGCGAATGAGGTTTTGACCGGAGATAAGAGCGAGTCGAGGCTTGGTTGCGGACTTGGTGATTGCACCGTTGGACGACAGGCTGTGGAGGTCGTCTTCATCATCCTCAGGGGTCGCGGCTTTGCAGTCACGATCTCGTCCTCCTCCGTCGTACCTCTGACATGTTCTAACGACAACGGTTCTGGCTTCTTGGGCTTGTCATCGTCCAGCGAGAGATCTTCTCAGGCCTACGCTCTGAAGCTCCGGGGACTTGAAATCGGCAGAGTCTGCAGGCGAAGGAGGCTGCGGCGAATGACTCTCGCTCGGCGGTTCAGCGAGCGCAAGGCCAGCCAACGACGACTGCTTATGATGCGCCTTGCTTTCTGCTTTCCGCCTGCACGTCATGACGTAGGTGGATTAGAGTGAGTAAGTGTGTTCGGATGATGGCGGGGATTGTGTGTCAATTGCTGAATGTTCGTGAGTGGTCTCTGTTTGTGACCGGGGACCCTAGATCTGCAGCGCCGTGGTTCGTGGCTAGAGCCTCTGCAGAGTTCGACATCTTGAATCAGGGACGGGTATGGTGCACCTGCGCGGGAGAAGAGAATGAAGGAGACGGTCGTGAAGAAAGGCCCAGCGCAGCGCAGAGCCAGCCTGACTGCTAGAATGGTGAAGAGGTGCGTCGAGAGCACGTCCGCGTTTTGGCAACGGGAGGGTATTGTGGCGCTTGCTTCGAACGTAATTCCGCCTGTGCATGTCGGGCACGGCTGTTTCCAGCCGTCGCAAATCTGACATATCCACACGTACTCGCACAATTCATTCTCAAGAAAGCCCATTGAATGAGTCTACGCCGCGGCCTCAGTAGAAAAACGGAGATGAACAGTGTCTGCTGTACGACGCGGATCGGGATATGCCGAACTCGGAGAGTTACACCACAAAAGGAAGGGGAGTACGTTGGAGCGATGTTCTGCCAGCAACATCCACGTCGCCGTTTTCACCGCCGTCTCACACGTCTCCTCAGCCAATCTTCGTCGTTTAACATTCAGCGTCGGCGTTGGGGCACATTCATGATCCCACAAAATGAACCAAAGATGTAAACGAGGACTCATCTCGCACACTGCATTGCCACCATCGCAGATACCAAATCTGCGACTGATCGTTGTCCACTGATGTCCTGCCGATGCAGATTGGAGTTCATAGAACCATCACCCGGTCTAAAAAGATCTGCAAGCAGCCGCAAGCGTGCAAGCATACTTATCCAGCCCTTTCTATTTGTTATACACATTTACTAGAGCTACAGAGTTCCTCACAAAGCGAAGATGAGAGGGGGAAAACAGTGGATTGTTTGCCCTAAGAAAAAACAACAACGACGGAAGCAAAACGTCCGACAGTAAATAGAGGTTCACAAGACTAGCGCTAACCAACAAAGCGAGAGAAAAAAAAAGAGAGGAAGCGGTGTCGTTAAGATATCGTGATAACATATCACCAAAAAAGCCCACAAGAAAAGAAAAAAAAAGGAGCGACATGCAAATGCTCTTGCACCAAACACAGAATCCATAGCAGAAACGACTCACCGCCCGGCCTTGCCCACGCCCCCGCGCGGATCGACCCGGCTCCACTGCAACAGCCGGCGCATGCGCGACCCCGTCTTCTGCGTCTGCGGCTGGCGGCGGCGGCGGGGCGGCGGCGGCGAGACATGCATAAACGACACAGGCTCCGGCTCCGGGTCCTCCTGCGGGGGACGGTAGCGCACGGGCTCGAGCGGCGCGAGCGGCGACGGCGACGGCGCTGCGTCGTCCGCGGAGGACACGCGGCTCTCGGCGGACGGCCGCGGCGAGACGAGCGGGGACGAGAGGAGCGAGGACGAGCGCAGCGGGGGCACGTGCAGCTCGAGGTCGAGCTCGCCGCCAAAGTCGAACAGCGGAAGCATCGGGATCGACGGCTGGCGGCCTGTTGCGCGCGAGGCGGCGGGGCGTCACGGGCGGCCGAGGAACGGGTACGAACGATGGTCGTGATTTAGGGGCGGGGGCGGCGGAGCGTGCTCTGGCTGAGGGACGGCTCGACGAAGGGCTCAGCACGACGACGCCGTGTGGCTCCGCCTCGCCGGTGGGGGTCTCGAGTACACGGACGCGGAGTCGAGCGACGGGCGCGCCTCGTGGAACGTCTGCGCGCGGCTCAGCTCGCCGGGGGGGCTCGCTCTCGCTGCTCGAGCGGGGCGCTTGCTGCGACTCGAGCTTCGCGAGGCTCTCCTCGAGGCGCGCCATGCTCATGTTCGGGTCGACCATCGTCAGCCGGTCGCTGCCCACGTCCAGGCGCCACTTCTCCACGAATGACCCGCCGCGCGCCGTGAGTGCGACAGCGCGGGGCGCAGCGGACGAGCGACGGGCGTGCTCATGCGACATCGGCTCCGTCGCGGGGAGCGGCAGGTTCGGCGGGCCGCCGCCGGTGTGGTGCGGATGTGAATTTGGCAGTGTGGGGGAGGCGGTGTCGTGAGGAAGAGCGGTGCCTTGGATACTTCCCAGATGAACGACTTGGTCTGGCGCACGGACCGGAGACACGGGCGTGAACTGGGTTCTCGGGCGACCAGACCGCGCGAGATCTTGCGTCTGCGGGCGGCGGGAACTCGGGCTCTCCCACGTCGTCTGCGGGCGAGGGCGGATGGGATCGAGGGCAATGTCCGTGGCAAGCTTGGACGGATAAACTGATTTCCGGCCGGGAGTCGAGATGCTGTTCGTCATCTGCCGTGCGCTGAGGGATGCCCACCGAGTCCGGCCGAGGTGTCAAGGAAGAGGATCCCGTCGTGTCACTGAACACCGATAGCCGCGCCTTGATGCTGGGCACCGACATTGACGTCTTGATTGGTCTTGTCCCACAGCCCGCGTTGATCTCCTGAGCGGCCGACCCTCGTCCACCTCCTCCTCCTCCTCATCCTCGGTGTCCGAGTCAAACGCTGACCGCTCCCCCGACTCGACCGAATGCGCTCGACTGCCGCATCTCAAACGGCTCGTCGAGCGGGGACGCCTCGGGATCCCGCCGTTTCGGGCGCGAGTCGGCCCACGGACCCGACGGGGGACGATTGAACGGGACGTCCTGCGTGGCGAGCGCTCCTCATCTGACGAGCTCCGGCACTCCACCTCCTCCCCCCGGCCGTCCTCCTCGAGCAGCCGCTCTCATAGCTCGCCCCTCCCACATCGAGCCGGCGACCGCCATCTGATTCATCAGATGCGCCCCGCCTCGACCTGCCAGCGAGCGACATCTCGTCCGCCCCGCGAGTACGCATCGTAGCCGTCGGCCCGGGGAAGGATCGCTCGGTGCCTAGCCAGTCCGAGTCTGTGCGTGAGTACTGACGGCGCAGCGCCCGCGCCGCCTGGAGATAGGACGAGGGCGCGTAGTCGTTTGTAAGCAGGAATCATCGATCTGGACACATTGGCAATGCCGAGCCCTGTCGAATAGGCCTGTGAGCCCGGGGCCGCGGTTCCCATGGGGGCGTTCACGCGGTTGAAACCGCGGAAGGACTCGAGTCGGTGCTTCTCGACGTGAATGGCCGGGCGGCCGACGTGTACGTATACGAGGTGTGTCGCGTATATGACCTGGCTTTGGAACGACCTCCTCGTATTCTTCTGTCCTTCCCGCCCTTGCTTCTCTCCATTCTCCCCCCCTCTTTGGGACCTTCTGTGCCGATGGGAAGTGCAACGGGGCTCAGCTTGACGGGTGAGAGTGGGGAAATGGAAGATGTCGTGACTGAGCGCTGCTAGGCCGCAGATATGGCTGTGGAGAGTAGATGTTTTCGCTCCCCCGTATATCCAGTATGGGGGTATTTAGACGAGGACGCGCTGACTCCAGTGCTCCTGCGACATGGGTGGGCGTCGGTGGGATAATGGGAGTAGTAGGGGACGTGCGGGAGAGGGGAAGAAGGGCGGGGCTACGGACGGAGAAGTCAGCATTCGCTGCCTGGCAATCTGGAACAATGCGCGACTCACGTAGTTGGTGTAATCGTGTTTCGACGGCTGTCCCCTCTTCTCGACACCGGACTGCAGCGCGAGTGCCCGCGCCTTTGAGGATATGTTCTGGACATGCACAGGAGGGGTCATCTTGCCGGTGGTCCTGGGGAGAGCGAACCCTGCATCTTCTGCAGCCCGGCCTCAAACTTTTCTACTGCCTGATCCCCCTGGAGCGAAAATGTGCTCTGCTGCATCCTGATGGTAGTGTTGGGTTGCAACGGAGAAGATGGAACAGCGGTAAGCAGGATGTGGGCCACGTGGGTGGGTAACCATGTGTGCGGACCAGGAGATGGGGCCTGGGGGGAACGTTCGCTCTCAGCGGTGCGGGCTCGCCGCCTTGTTTCTGAAGGCTTTTGCGTGTTCCAGATGCTGATAGTTGGGGGGATTGCTGTTTGGAGTTGCTTCTGGTGACGTCCGCAGCTACATGGAGGGCGGAGAGCATCGAGGCTGCGGGCGCACGGCATGTACTGGGGCGGAGGTGTGTGTTAAGGGTCGTCGTGGTCGACGGCGAAGAGCGGGGGCGCGGGGCTAGGACGCTGTGTGGTACATATAAGGCGGGAGACCCGTGGACGAGGTCGGAAGTCGCCTGCAGAGCTGGGGAGACTCGAACAAACTGTGTTCCTGACAGATGGGCTGTAAACGGAGGACGCACTGCTGTAATCCCTGATGCCTTTGCATCATCCGCTGATGCTATCCCCTGCCCTGGCTCTCTCCACCGCAGGCCTCAGTCGGGTTCCATGGCCTGCACCGCCCTGCTATCCAGAGTTTGTTCGTTTGCCGGTGATTGCACCTCTCGCATCACTCGCACGCCCTCACAGTGCGCGTCGCCGTCCCGCCATGGCCCGCAAAAGCCCCCAGCGTGCGTGGGCCAGCAGAGCGTGGGTCCCGAAGCCTGGCTGGTGCCGCGAAGAGCGCAGTCCTGCCTTTACCGCAGAAGACTCACCTGAGATACAGCTCGCTTCGAACCTTGTGTAGATGCCGTCCCGATTAGGCAGGTGTTGTCAATTGCGCGTCGGTCCGCGTTGACGAATAGCGCCGGCGTGAACAGCCCGCCCCGTCTCCCGCCCGTCTCACTCGTTCAAAGCAAAAGCCACCGCGCTCGTTCGTGTCTCGAGAGAGGGCAACTCGCACCCCCAGGCAGCAGCTGGGCAGCGTCGAGTGCGCCGGCAACCAGACGAGCCCCGACATCAGGCATATCACATTCGAAAGATGCGTTCTATGCGGTATCTCTCTCCTCATCATCACGAAGCCGCACGATTCAGGAAACAGACTGTGAGTGCGAACAAAGTGCACGCGTCGGCGACCCCGGCGTGCCCCCGCCTCACTCGGCGCGGCGGCGAGGGCCCCGCCGCCACCAGACGCGGCGTCGCGCGGCCTTTGTGGCACGGCCCGTCCCGGCGCGCCCCTCGCCTGGCGCCGCGCTAGCCACAACGCCGTCGAGGCCCCAATGCGCCACGCCTACCCGCGGCCCGCCGTTGGCAAAGCGCGCCTGCAGCTGACTGAGGATGAGATGTCTTCCGGCCCTGCCGATGACGGCCGCGGACGCGTCCTCGGCCTGGCTTCCTGTGTGCCTGGCCGTCGGCCCCCGGCAGGCTCGATACGCACACCTTTTACCTTCCGCCGCCGAAACGTCGTTGTTGGCTTGTTACTGCCAGATTTGCGGTTGGCCCAGGGCCGGGTGTTCCCGCGGATAGTGGCTAGAAAACGCCCTTGTGCTCGGACCTCCGTCTGCCTTTCAATGGGCAACCAGGCCTAGCATAGAGCGGTACTCGTCCAATCAGTGCTGGCCGCCATTATTGGCACCTGGACCTGGGACCCATATAGCCGCGACGAACGAGGGTAACTGAGATGACGTCAGAAGGCACTTGCGAGTGTCCATGTGAAGCGGCGAGGTCGAACTGTCATGGGCGCGGATACATTTGCCATTGGCGCGCACTTTCAATTACGGCAAGACGAGTCATGCTGACCCGCCGCCGTCAACACGTCGCGGCCGCCCACGGGCATCGAAATCGACGCGCACCAGGCCTGCGTCGCCGTCGGCGGCTTGGCACCACTCTAAGAGCCACTGTGGTCGATACGGTTTCATTCATCAGGCCCGCGAAGATCTGTTGTGCGATTGGAAGGCAAACGACACCCGCACACGTCCCGGGGCGTGCTCCCACGTCCGCCGCATGCCCGTTCCCGCGCTGTCGTCTCTGCATTCCAGCTCGTGCGCTGCTGCTGATCGTGCGCCATCTGACGCTGCCAGCAGAACCCCGACGGCCAGCGTCTGACCTGGCATTTACACCTAGGACAGGCTGGCGGCGCAACGTCGGCGGCGGGCGGCGGCTTCGGACAATAGCATGGACAATTAATCAGTGGTCTGGCCTGCTGCGCCCGAAGCCTCCTCACGGGCGCGTGGAGCGCGAATGTGGATTATTTTATGTGTCACACGGAGACGGCAACCGGCAACAATAGATACGCACCACGAACGGCAGTACACTTTCCACGCGCCGTGGGGTTCCTTTTCATTTGCTGTTAAGTGAATAAATGAGGCTCCGAGTCACGCACTGCTGACTTGATGGCGAATAACAGATTGTCCGCGCGTTGGGAAGCAAGGTCCTCGGAGCAGAAACCCTGTCCGACGACGAGAAGCGCTGTAGGCGCAGGGCCGGGCTTGTCGCCCTCCTCATGGGTTGCAATCCTGTCTTTCGTGGACGTGAGCACTTAGTACATGATCTTAGATTGCAGACCGGCCACCCGGTCTACGGAGGCACGTCGCTCTTTATACATCAATCAGTCCTTGCACCCACAAATGTTCTCGTCAGCAGAGAGCCTCTCCACCTCAAAGACGAACTCGCCCAATACATCAGGATCTGACGCCTACTTCCCCCGCAGATCTATGTTCGTGAACTTGGAACATCCTATCTCCCAACCTACTCCGCACTGGGATCCAGCCACGTACACTCCTGCACAATATGTCAGAGATAGAGTAACAGCTACGGACGGCGATGTGTTCGTAACGCTCTGACGTGACAAAGCCCGAGAACGCAATTGCGCGTAGAGAGCCCGCTGCGGCTGTCATGCCCTGCGGTCCGATACGCCAATAAGTTGGAGAGTAATATCCTGCATTGCTGGTGCCATTCCCAGGGAACACTTTGACGTCGTCATCAAGAAAAATGTCGCGAAGGATGTCTTGGTACGGGCAATTGGTGTCAAGGCAAGGGCAATTAGTGCTACATAAACGAGAGGCTGTGAGTACTCATAATTTACGAGAAATACAGGGTACCTTACGTGCGAGAGGATCTGCTCTAGACAACCAGGAGATGTGATACCTGCGTAAAAATACAAGGTTTGTGCGAGTGATATATGCCTCTGTCGATCCTCACCGACAATTCCATAGCGCTATCACGGTGGGCTTGCTCGGGATCTCTACGACCTGCCGGTGTTTCCACATATACCAAGTTCTATGGTCCAGACGTCGGAAAATGTGGGAGTTATATTGCGTGGACTCCATAATACCGATGTGCAGCAACCTTGAGGATCTGTCAAGTCGACTCGTCGTGCTAGAGGTTGTCAGTGTAACAGGCGAGTAAATCATCAGCCAGAAAAACTGAGCGTTTGTGTGTGAGTTCATACTTATCACCATGCGCCTAGCTATCCTCGTTTGAACCTAATACACGCAATCCTTCGCTTACATGCGCAATTCAGTTGAATGACACGTGGCTCGCTGCCTGATCCGTCACCCTTGCAGACAGCTCAGCGGCCTGGCGAGCTATGCATCATGGATTGTGCAGTGAGTAATAGGTACTGGCAAGACTTTTTTGCGTCTCAGTGTGATCCGACTTGTCCGAAGTAATCCCGACAGGACGTGCTTGGACGATCCACTGTGCGCCAATAAACAGGCACAAAACACTATACAAGATGCTGCCTGCTCGCGAGATGACACGGCGATGGGCGTCCGTGCGAAAGGACTCTGCAGGTGTGAGCCAGCGCCGATAAGCATGCGAAAGAGCCGTCAAATGGCCATGGTCCAGCAAAAGTCCGTACTAGCCGCAAAGGCCGCAAACGGCTCCTCGTGTCGCGCTCGTCCAGCACGACGGGACGTGGGGGGCGGAGGCAAGCGCACGTCGGGACGCCTCGCAGATCGGGGGCACAGCCTATTTGAAAAAACCATCGATTTGGCAAGGGCACTTTGTGGCGCGGGGGCCCGCCGCTATCTCTTATCGAGCCGCAGTGCTCGGACCTCGGGTGCACTGCTCCGTAATCTAGCATGATCGCATCGCAGCCAACCGTGGCGACACGCCGGCCGTCCAGAGTCCGCCCCTCATAAGGCCCACTTTCTGCCCAGCGGCCGCGCCGTCCCACCCTCCTTGTCTCCCGCCCACCACCACCACCACCACCATGGGCTCTGCAAACTCCAAACCCGAGGCCCCCCCCGCCGCTGCGCGCAGCCCGCGTGTCTGAGAAGAGCCGTCCCGGTGGCGCGTAGATGACGCAATCGCTCGCGCGCTGAGGCTCCGGCGCCGCAGCCAGGCCTACGGCGGACGGCAAAGTGGGGTGCCGCGAGCAACATCTCGAATGGACTGTGGAGGGCAGCATCACGGGGGGGGGGGGGGGCCCGACGAGTCGAGCTCGCGCGCACGATCCTGAAGCCACAGACGAACGTCAAGGACGCGCTCGTGACGCCGCAAGGCGGTCGTCGCGGACCAGCAAAATGTTATTTTCGAGTTAACACCGAGGTCAGCTTCAAGACGGGCCCCGGTCACGAAACCAGAACAGAGCAGCGGCCGTTGCTGGGCTGTTTGCGGACGACTGGGAACGTCCTTCGGTTACAACATCATGAAGAAGTTCAACCCTCGAGGACTTCCAGCTTCTCACACCCAGGTGCGCAGTATATGCGTCGCCGCAATTCGGCTAACTCTTGCTAACACCGGACACCATGATAGTCGATCTGTCTCTTCTTTGACACGCTGAACACAGGCGAACTATCAACGCTCGAGCAAGTCATGATCCAGCACGCGGACCCACTGCCCATCGACGGACCGCCGTTATCCAGCACCTCTCCTCCGACCTTACATCAGCGATGGCGGCCAATGGGACATGGTGTCAACCTTCTCGAGGCAATCATTTCCGCTCCTTTTTCTTATGCGTTTGCTGACTCCGCAATCCACAGACCTACGGTGTCGTCCCACAAGCCATCTACCCCTAATCCTTCCACTACCTCCATGTTCCGGGGCCCCTCAACAGTCCTGCTCAACGACCAAACTGATCCGCGAACACGCGCTCATCCTACGCTCGCTCGTCATCCTCCTCGCTGCACGCCCAGGCCCCCGCCGACGCGCTCCGCGACGCTGCGCGGCGCTAAGTAAGGAGGAGCTCATGAAGGGAGGTGTACAGACCGTGATCGGAGGCGTCGACGCTCGGGCGTGCCGCAAGCTGCCGGGGGGGGGGGGCCGGCGCGCACAACCGGAGAAGTTCGTCTGGGACTCATTTTGACGACACAGACGGACGGCAAGCCCGGCGCTGGTCTGAGTGGGCACCCGACGCGAAGTTCTAACGTAGCTCGCCAAGGGCGCGTATGGGTCCCCTGCGGACAGCTTCTCGCTCATCAAGACCGCGGTAACGAGTACGGCAGAGAGCTCTATATAAGCTTTTGACCCAGACTTGGCAAAGTTTGTGTGGGTGGAGTGCCCGCAACGGGTTTGTGTGGTATGTGGCAGGCTAGGCGGAAAAAAAAAAAAAAAAAGCGTGATGCCCTTTGAAGGCAGAAAAGCCGTGTTTGAGGGGGATGGATCAATGGCGCGTGGGTAGTGCACGGGTTTTCGCTTTGGAGAGGGTGGCTGCAGAACAGTGTCCGAGCGCGCCGACCGGTGGCGGTGCGTGAATCAAACGAAAGAGGAGAGGAATCGAGAGTTATGGACCATCCATTGAGAAGACACTCGTGCGCTAGTTTGGTGGTGACGTAGGTACGCGTTTGCCTTCTGTCCCTTCGTATACCTGGAGGTAATTTGGTCGTTTATGTCAACCGCCTGTAGCGGGGGGGCGCATTTCGACATCCCCCTGGTCACCTCATCCAAGGCGGACCGCCTCCGCACTTGGCGCCGAGTCCCTCAATGACGCACGCCGATGGTCAGTCTCGGGCGTGGCCCGTACGCCCACCTCATGCCAGCCTGCATATCCCGAGGCTCTACCATACGTCGGAGGACGGGATCTGATTTGGTCGAGCTCAGCTGGCGCGCAGCGTATTACATAAAACGTGGTAGGACGCGGACCATGGTGACCGTGCGAGTACGTGTTTGTCCCTTCGAGCACTTAGATCGTGTGTTGGGGGGTTGTTTTCTGCACGCTTTCCTGATTGCATGATTGACTGCTCTGGCTAGGGAGGGTATTCGGTAGGGTGGGATATAAGTGTGTAGCGCAGGGATCGTTTAGAATGACCCAGGCGGGCGACTTGGCCCTTCCTGAAGGAGCTCGGTTCAGCGGGTGTTGAGCGAGAGCTCGCGAAGAAGGAGGTCGTTCTTCCGCCATGTGGCACCCAATGGATGAGAAACCTCCTAACCTTAGCTCTCGATGTACACTATATTAGAAATGTTATGAAAATAGACTAGGGGCTCGTATCAGGGGAAGGAAGAGGGCGCAAGCTAGTTCCTTGCGCCTTTGGTTTCTGGATGGACTGTTTGCACGGTGATTGGTTAGATAATATTGCATTCTAGGGTGGTAACACCGTGTATGTACAATTAAACGGATATTTGCTTCTGACGAGCTCCTCCCTAAAGCCGTGTCCAGCCCCTGAACAGGAATATGTGGAACAGACAACCGGATCTCGCCCACCCCCCGCGACCACGCTATGATACACTCTCGGGGGGATACCTTCGCGCGCTAGTGCAGCGGCGAACGCCTATCGCACCGAGAAACGAGACTAGCGGGAGTGTGCGAACCGCAGCACGCGACCGTCACCACAGCAGCTCTCCTCCCAGACGCGTCGCGCACTCCAACGTTGTTTAGTCGTCCCCCGGCCGCCGCGTCTGTTCCCGGCAGCCCCAGATCCTCTCCACTGGCAGCCAGTCAACGCCGGAAGCTGAGGATAGAGCTCGTGAACGGCAGCGCCCGCCACAGAAAGGATGGTGCGAGGGCCAGGGGCGCGAGGCCACGGCCTACTCTGCGCTTTCGGTGATCTTTCGAAGGACGGGTGGCGATTTGCTGCTCCCACAGGGGTTTAGGCCTGTCTGACGGCGAGGGGACGGTTGGGAGCTATCGGAAAGTCGTGGGGTGCTGGTCATCTCGGGGCTGTGTAGTCCCGCTGCATCTATGAGGCTGTCAGGGAGGATTGACCCAAATGTATGGACTGGATAAAGGACGGAGGATCCTGCAGAGGCGAAGACTGTCAGGTCTGATGGGGTGAAATGCGGCCTTGCGTTGTGTGAGAAGTTTGCCGTCCGGTGCGGACACGCTCACCTCCGGTCATTAGGCAAGGTTGGGTGGGATCCTCCCTTGTGCAAAGTGGCCTAAGCACGATGCCTGCGAGACATCGGCCATGGGCAAGGCATTGTAACCGGAGGGCCCACAGCATACAAAGCCTGCCGGTAGGCATGACCAGCGGGGTGGTGTGGCCGGCGGATGGCCTCGTGGCACATAGTCTTGGACGATGGGGACCAGCAATGAGTAAAAGACAAGGCAGGTGAGAAATAGGATCTAGCCGAGAACATGTATCGTTAGTTTGAGTTTAGCGTATCAGCCAGGAGTCCGTATGTCCCCCCCCCCTTCCCCCCCCCTCGGCAGTTGCGTGGCCGGGGGCGGGGGGACGCCGATGGACAGAGACGAGCTACGTTTTCTGATGCAGACTAGCCAAGCAAGAGTTCCAACCAAAGCTTTCGGTTTGACTTGAAAGGATTTCAGTACAGAGTCAGACTAGTGGAAGTCAGAGTCTCAAGGGTTAGAACGGCTGATGTGCAGCAGTTATGTGTCGTATTTTTCCAGACAGTAACGAGCAGGATTATCAAGCAAGTTGAAGAGCAAAGGTTCGTAGCAGGAAACAAAGGCAATCCTTTGATTGTCGTCGTTGGCCAGTAGTATTGTGTAATTGAGATATACACGTTTGATGTCCTTTGGAAACCAATATCCGAGGAAGCCGACAAGGCTAGATCAAACGCCTCCCGCGAAAGCATCTCCCACCTGGTCAGGTTCAAGCATTCCTGCGCGCCATCGCCCCCTCCAGTATATCCTGTACACCCACCCGGCTCTCCTCCGCGGGGGGACCGCGTAAAGAGGCCGCATTCTCAGGAGCTCCATACGCTGAGCCGGGGTCAACGCGCGAGAGTGTAGAATTCCATGTCGGCCTATTGAAGATGGGCTTCCGCTGAGTGGCTGGTCGGACATCGAGAATAATTGTGACGGCCCTTTTCTGCGAAGACATGTGAAGCTTCTGAGGACCGAGCGAGCAGGTTCGCGGCGGAGGATGCGGAAGCGAGAGCTCTGGGGTGGATTCGACGCGCCAGGGATGACACACAGAGTGAATTGGGGGATTGTGCAGCGTTTGGGCGGACTCTAAGCAGAGTGAATACTCTACGCGTCGGTTCGTTGTCGTGATCATGGGTCTTGTAAGCCCGCACCGAGTGATCGTAGGGATGTGGATGGTTAAGGTCGCGGACATCATAGGGAACTTAGTCGGGTGCGAAGAGGGCGCAGAAGGACGACGGTAGTACCATCGCGTATCCACTCCTTTATATTATACCCTATGGAGCGGTAAAAGAAGCCTATGCACGAAGGTCAATATGCCCACTCACCCGACGGCTCGTGCCTCACTGAAACATACGCGCACAGTGGGCCATCCTGCGGCAGCTTTGACTACGATCTGCGCACGGAAAGATGTAAGCGGTTGCCAGTCATGCTTGTTCAACCGAACTGTTACCAAAACTAGTATTGAAAGACAACAAGTGGGCCACAATATGTAGGCAAAACACTCGTGACAATTTCACACGCGCATCGAGACCCGGTGGGTGAATGGACAGGGGATTCTTTGACGGCGGTGCAAACGTTGCTCAGCCCTAGAGAAATGCGTACTCGGGCCTTTAAGCAACGCAAGAGCTATGTAGCGTGGCGAGCCAATAGCAGCGGACGATGTCGAGACCAGTATGTGCGGCAGCAACTATGGTGGATGACGTGCGGGGTCTGGGCTCGAGCCTCGAGCCGTCGTCGGGGAGTCTGCGAGCTCCAAGCGCCTTGCACCGAACGTGGTCTGTGTTTTGTACTTAAATGGGCGCTTGCCACGTCTGACTCGCATGGCCGTTTCGAAGGTGTTCTGGTTTGCTGGTGCAGGAAACCAGTTCTGTTCTCACTCTCTCTTGCTTTCCAACATGGCGAGTCTCCTGGCCTTGCGCGCACGGCTCCCTGTAAACGAGCTCACTGCGCTCGCGACTGCTTCTCTACGACGCCCCGGCGGGGGACCGAGTCCGACCAGGTGCCCAAGCCGCCGCCGACCATCGACGACTCGACCTCTGCGCTCGACTACAAAAACGGTCGCACAGGGTCAGGCCACCACCGCTCCCGGAGATGGACCTGCCAAGGTCTAGGACGTGCAGAGGAGGCTGTCACCAACATTCTTTACAACACGCCGCCGCCGAGTCTGCAGCGTTCAAGAAGTGGGTAGTCTGGTGACTCGTGCGGTGGTAATGCTAACTGCTATTTTAGACACACTTTGAACTGCTTGGTGCAGAACGAGCCCGGAGTGTTATCTCGTGTCTCCGGTATTTTGGCCGGACGAGGCTTCAACATTGACATCCTTGGTCGTATGCCGGACCGAGATTCGGGACCTCTCACGGATGTGTATCGTTATTCAGTGGTCAGGACGGGTGTCGTAGAGCAAGCACGGAGACAGCTTGAAGATTTGGTATGTCTTTTGTGACAATACCTAACCTGGTAGATGCTTACGCCGTGCGCAGGGTACCCGTGTGGGCTGTGCTGGACTACACCAACACCAACTGCATCGAACGCGAACTTCTGCTCGCCAAGGTCTCCATCCTTGGCCCCGAATACGTCGAGGACCAATATCTCGGCGGCCCAACCCACTCACCACGCCCCCGCCCTGACGCACACGAAGACAAGCGTTGAGCGCGAGGCACACCTAGTGGAAACTTCGAGCGCGGCGTGCACGCAGAGCCCGACGCGGAGGCACATATTCCAGCCCCGCTCACCCCGTCGCAGCTCCTGCGCATGAAGAGCCATACCACCTTCAGTCGATCTCGATCCTAGCGGACCAGTTTGGTGGCGCGCATGGTCGATGTCAGCGAGGGGGGAGGCACAGCGTTATTGTGGAGATGAGCGGCAAGAACGTCGAAGGTTGCAAGGCGTTCCTCAGCTTGTTGAAGCCGTTTGGCCTGTTGGAGTCAAGCCCGGGACTGGTGAGTTGTTCTGCGTGTGACTTTTTGAGATGGTTTAACTTTGTGTGTGTAGGTTCTGATGGCTATGTTTGGCCCCGTACGCCATTCAAGGCATCCATGAGGGAGGGCGAGGGCGCCACAGAGTGGTGGGAGTTGTCGATGCCAGTCTACCTCCCTCCTGGTTAATATGCGGGTTGTGGTCGTTGGTTCTCCTCTTATATGGACATTGATCTACGTGATTTTATGTCGCATAAAAGTACTCAGCACTCTGCAATACTATTTCCATTGGAATACTCGTATTGGGAACTCGTATATAGTAAAAGTGCCGATGACAGAGACACAAGTGTGGTTGAACGCAATTGACAGCGATGTGTGAAGCGTACTAATGGTTTGAGCGAGACGCCGTGGTTGCAGTGGTATCGAGCGAGATGATAGAAGCTAACAAAAAACCGGGATTGCACGTGTGAGAGAAAGAGAGGAAGAGACAAGCCCAATGAGGAGGACAGTCAACGGGAAATACATACGATTTAAACAATACTGTAGCGTCTGTTGAGGTGCAAAGAGAAGGTATAAAATGACAGCGTTATGGCCATCTTATGCATACGATATGATTGAGACCCATGGTCATGATCGGGCAGGGCAGGAGATGTTCTTGCTAGGGCTCGTGTGCCCGGCTGCAGGGATTGGTGTTGTTTGCTTTGTTGCGACTGGCTTTAGAGCTTCGCGGATTTTTCGAATCCACGTCCTGAGCAAGCGATTGAAGCGGAGCTTGGACATATGTATATGATTTTGCACCCTGTAGATTCTCATTAGACAGTGGTTTATCGCACATAACACCGGGCACTTACTGTCATGACCACAAACTCCCGCTCGCCCTTCGGCTCGACCCCGATGACAGTATGCCGTGAGTCCTTGTCACGCTCTGACGACTTTAGGGTAAGCTCGTTGCTGAGCTGATATGGACGTCCGGGTTTGTGCTTCAAGCACACCAGTCGTCGATCCGTCAGGACAAGCTCCCTCGTCTTGCGCTTTGGAGCGCCGGGCAATGGCAAGTAGCCTACTTGCACGCCGTCGCAGCGCGCTCTTGTCCACCAGAGCATTAAAGAGCACTGTCTCCCCTACCAAAAGCAGGTTTGACTGATACAGGGTGTAAGCTGACGAACAGTCCCGATAAGGAAGGGCTTACATTCCTCCTCTTCATGAGCAGGGCCGTTGCCCTGAATTTGGAGTCTGGGCGCGATTCCTGCCACGCGCAATCCACAAAAAAAGAGCAGCGTCGAGAGCCGTGCTCGGCGGGCTACCCTCGGATGAGCTCGTTGCAGACCAGCCGAGTACGACTCACGACGGCCGTTCGAAGCGGTAGGCACGTCGATGGGCTGGGTCCGTACAGCCAGGGGTATATTATCGAGCGTCGCCGCGACCGTATCTCTGTCCTCGTCCGCTTCCGCGCCTGAATCGGGTGGCTCCTCACCAGGCTCGGCTCGACGTTGGTCCGGTGCCAGCTCCTGAGCCTCTGGGGACGACGTGGTCTGCGCCACAACTCTCGACAAATCGGACGCCCGAGACTGAGCCGGTCCCTGACCCTGAGTGTGTCACAGACGGCCTCACGGCGTTGGCGGCGCCCGCGCCGTTCATGCTCACGGACTGACGAGGGGTTTGTCGGCCGCTGGACGCCGGGCATGGCCGCCGGAGCCCACCGAGATGCTCCGCGCAGGGACGTACGGTCGCGTCTCACCCTTAGGGCCCACCGCCTCCTCGTATGCTGCACCGTTCGGCGACGATAACACCTCCTCCATCGCGCCGAATTTGACCTCCTCACCCCTCTCGTCATCCGAGGCCCAGCTGATCTCGTCGTCATCCTGGCCCCCTCCATGATCTCATCCCATGCTGCTCCCACGTCGTCCCACACTCCGTTCAGCCGTCCTTCCGCCTTCAGGTCCTTCTTGACAAGACCGGCTTCCAACGGGGGTGCAGGCATGGTCCAGAGCGCCTTCCAATCGAGTCCGGTAAAGAACGGGTGTGAACGAAGAGCCTGCATATCATTCGGGCTACCAGGAGCTCCGGCACCTAAATCGTTGCAGCGGCTCGCGGACCTGTCAAATACGTACCGATGAGATCATTACTATATTCAGTTCAATCAAACACATACCAGCAATTTCTGTACCAAATCCTTGCCTGTTCGTCGAAACCGTCTGGGAAAGTGTATTCCAGCAGCTTGATCTTTTGCCATGTTAGGTACTCGGATAGCCCGTGGAAGGCGAAACGGCCAGATATCATCTGATAGAGGATGCACGTCCCAGTGCCCAGATATCCGAGCTTGAGAACGGTATCATGAGCCCCTTCCGCCTTATTGCCCAGCGCCAAAAGGGGGACGTACGCGCCTTACTGCTCTCGCTGACTTCGAGGAGCTCCGGAGAGATATATTGGGCTGTTCCGACCCAGGTCTTGGCCACGATCAACTACTTGAAGTCAAATACAGCGTCCCACAAGGTGGAGTTAGAGACATACCTTCAGAATTGAGAACTTTGCCAAAGAGTCCGAAATCCGTCAGTTCAGCCGGAAGTTGTCGTCCAAAAGTAGGTTCTCTGGCTTCAAGTCCCTGAAGTGCCTGGGTCAGCAGACGGAAAGAGTGGCGCAGAGCGGTAGCGTACCGATGTATGACTCCTTTCGTGTGCATGTAATCAAGCGCATCGATTATCTGAGCAGTGTAGTACCGCGCGCACTCTGTGGAAAGTGATCCCAGTTCGGGATATCCGGACTGAAGCTCCCCGTTGCGCGCGAGGTCGAGAACGAAGACTACGTACAGCTGAGAACGGGGCTCAAGATGAAAGTTGCTGGATAGGCGGGGGCTCACATAGACTCCACTCGTCCTGAAACGTCCAATACAGATGAACAATACCGGGGTGCTCTGCACCGAGTCGTACGAGGGTATTCTTCTCGCCAGCGCGGTCGCCAACTTGTTGTTGCGCTTAAGGTGACCCTTGTCCAGTACTTTGATTGCATACTCTCGTCCTGTGTTCCTATGGCGCGCCAGCATAACCTGTAGCAGCCATAGGTCAAACACCCGACGCACAGTCTCAAACTATTATCAGACGCACGGTTGAATACGACCCCTCGCCTAACACCCTGCCGAATTCGAAGTCATCTGCGCTTATTCGCCCGCTTTTTTACCGAGCTGTTGCGCGATCTGGCTGCCCGCGAGGCGGTGCGGGCGGACGCAGCTCGGTGGGTTTGTCTTCGCGAGTCATCGCCAACGCCTAGCTCTCGCGCGATGTACGCGGGCGCGCGTGACCCCGGGGTGTCTGCGGCGACTGTGGGCTCAGAGAACGCACTGTTTTGCGTTGCGGCGAGGTGAATGTACGTATTGGTCGGGGCCGTACAGGCGTGGGGGGGCGTATTAGATCCGTCGTTGAGCTGGAGCTGGAAGAGGAAGAGATGACAGAGGCGTTTCTGCTGAGGTCTGGCCTAATGACGGTTGTGCATCTTGAGTATGTACCTCCGCGGACGGCGAAGAGACTTCTGGAGCTTTAAGCATGGCGGGACTTAGAGAACAAAGCAGGCCGCTAGAAAAAACGGGAGACAAGAAAAAAATGGCCAAAAGGAAAAACCACAATTGGGTTGTTTTGAGGGAAGAAAAAAAAAAAGCTGTTTGGCGAAACGGAAAAAGGAAAAGAAATTAATGACATCAAAATTACCGGGAGGTGGGGGAGAGCGGGAGAGACATAAGATTTTCGTGGGAACAGATTTGTGAGAATAATTAAAATAATATATTATTATAAACATTTTGTGGGAAACAGTTCCCAGGGAGTGGAAGAAAAGAGAGTTGAGAATATGGACAGAGTCCTGGGAGCCCACTGGGACATGAGAGTCAGCTCGCAGTAGCTTTCCCGGTCGCAGACCCTGGCGCAACAGCCGAGATCCCAATCGTCACGAACCGCGTATACATCTGTCACGGCCACCGTCGCCAACGTCGCCGCCCGGGCTCCTTCGTCCGTTCACGACAACGTCACGGCGCTCATCGAGCGCGTGGAACGCGGCAAGAGGGGCATCTGAGATCCTCGATCGACGCACCGCACGCCAGCGCAGCGCCGAGGCGGTCGCACATTGTCTGGACTGAACGACGTCGGCAAGCTAACGCTGCTAACGGCCGCCTCAAAACTCACCCACGCACGCTCAGAGAGCAAGACATGGGCGGGGCCAGACTGAGAAACAGAAATACATCGTGACCGGACCTGACAAGTAGGGACGAGCAAGTCAATCAAATCCAATTGCACGCTGGCAGCACCATCAAGCTCCGTCTAAACACATATGGGAGTCACTGGGTATATTAACAAAACATCGTCTTTCGAGCTACAATAAGCGGACCGACCGCGATATCCAGAGGACAAGTTACAGAAACATTAAATCATGAGACTCATTCACTCTTTTCTTCCCCCTCAGACGTGAGACTATATCAGGTCCACTCTTTCATGTGCGCCAGGTATCCGTGCTCCCTCTTGAGGCTCTTCCTGGACATCAGTTATGCGCTCGGGAGGAGCAGCATACAGCGGGGTGAAACCCGGTGTTGGCCATCTCGCCTTCACTCCTAGATCTACGTTGACGGCTACGCTCACGGGGTGTACGCGAACCAGTCGCCAGGCGACTGCGATCGTTCGTTGGCAGCGCGCACCTTGCGCATGGCGAGAGCACTGATCGAGTGACCAAAGAGACGATGTGCGCGAGATCGGTCCCTCCTCATGGCGAGCGGAGAGAATTTCGGCGAGGTGGGTAGCGACGAGTGTGTGCGATGGCGAGCTTGACCACCGGCTTAGGCACCGCGGCGTAATCTTGAGCGGAGACAGCCGTGGTACCCTCAGCAGCGGTAGCCCTGGAGCAGATTGTAACGATGTTGGTATCTCGACCACGAGCAATCCTCCTTCCAGCTTTGGGAGAGACATAAGATGTAAGGTCATGAGCAGCCCTCTTGATCGAACTCGTCGTATATCTCCTCGCCAATGAGTTCTGGAAGACAGTCAGCAATGCTGGGGCATAACGTGAACCAGCGATCAAAGAGCTCACCCTCCAAGACGTCCTCAAGAGTTAGTCTGATACCAAGAGGAGCAATTGCAGGATCCAAAGTAGCCACAAAACTGAGGGGTACGGCGTCAGATCAACGTCCAGAAAGTAGGGGAAGACGCTTACTTCGTCAGCATTATCCTTAGGGAGCACGGCGTCATCGGAGATGAATTGTTCCCTGCCGGGGGCGGTCAACTTCGCCCAGGTACTTGAGGTGTCGCCGAACCACTCTTGTCATTATCCTTGCTCCTCTGCGTTTCACGTTCCTTCTTCTCGCCCTTCTCGATATCCGACTGGCTACCCTTGCTGCCCTTGCGCTTGAAGCTTCTGCGCCAATTCTTCTTGATGCTGCCACCCCGCACTACCGTCGGCGTTGGTCTCCGTCTCGTTGTCGGAGCTATCGCTATCACTGTCTGTGTCACTGCCGCTGCTATCGCTGATCCCAACCCGTTCCTTCAGCCGACGTGTGAGGCTTCTTCTTGACGTCCTTTTGGCTTAACGCTGAGGGCCTTTTCTTCGCTGTGACGAGACACAATGGCCATAATGCGCGAGCGGCCCCCCTGGAACTTGTCTAGGATGGCTAAAAGAACATGTTGTTGGCAACGCAGTGAATGTTGTTGAGCTTCAAGTTACGAAGTGGCGTGGACTCTACAATGAACATAATGAGGACGGAGCTGTTGACATGAAAGAAAAGACTGACCCTTGGGGTCAAGCATGAGACATTGTTTAACCAGAAGAATGCCGACGATTTTCTTGACTTTACGAGCTGGCGCGCCCTTCTCGTCTGACGACGCAGCAGCGGTGGAGAAATCGGGCAATTCAACCTCTTCATAAAACAGGTATACGTGAGTGACCTGTGTCGCCAATCTTCCTCATGGTCTCGGTGTCGAGCTTGCTCTCGATGTTGAGCATGAACACTTTGTCGATGGGCGTCATGACCTGATTGACAACCTTCTCCTGCAAGTCGAGAGTGGCTCCGATGATTGTGACGGTATCCTTGTTGAGGTCACCGCCAAGTTGGCCAGTAGCAGCGTGCATGGCAATAAGCTCCTTCAATTCGCCCCGGCGATACATAATACGTGATGCGGACCGAGATGAACTCGAGCAGTTTCGCGACTGGCCCCGCGACGACGACACCTAGGGTCACAGGTCAGAACCTATTTTCATTTCACAGAAGAGGGACTCACCAATGCGTAGATGAGAATGCGGACGAACCAGGCCATTTGAGCACCGATGGCCAAACCATGGCGAGTGCACACCGACTGAGGGATAATCTCAGAGAAGCTTCGAAGAGGTCAGCTGGATTCAGGCTACTTGAAGCGCGGCACTTACATGACGATAAGCACGGTACTGACGACGACGCTCTGTGCGCCGCCACCGAGGACTGGGTCTGAGATGACTGGCAATGTCTCGTTGACAATCATGTTGGCAAGGATAAGCGTGATGAGAAGGAGATGTCCATTCTTGCGGATAGGCTCGATTTTCCGGGCATATTCCTTTTTGCTTTCTGCAAAGAAGTTAGTATGAGCGTATGTCATGACACCACACACTAGGCGTGACGAGTATGCACACGACCTTGGAGCAGCGTGTGACGCTATCAGTAGACCAGCGTCATGCGCTCGATCAACTTTGACTCTCTTGGCCATGAGTGCCACACTCGCCACACATGCCGCGAGGTACGCCGATAGATGAACTCACGGTGTGCCGCTGATGCTGAGGACGTGGAGCTGAGTCTCATCCAAGCTCATGTAGCCTAGCGTAAGGCCTGCGAAGAGACCTGAGAGCAAGACAAGAACAGGAATCAAGACAGCAAAGACGATAAATTTGGCGTCATGCTTTTCTCCACGTTTGGCGAACGAGTGGGTGTTCACATTGGACTCCGAGGCAGCGTCGTGGCCGTAAATGATGCGCGTGGCGAGTTTGGGAACATGGTGGACAATGAGCTGGGAGATTGGAACGAGGATTCCAGGAGCAC
Source organism: Phlebiopsis flavidoalba (assembly GCA_035772785.1). Classification (NCBI taxonomy): domain Eukaryota; kingdom Fungi; phylum Basidiomycota; class Agaricomycetes; order Polyporales; family Phanerochaetaceae; genus Phlebiopsis; species Phlebiopsis flavidoalba. The sequence goes on from JAOCPU010000063.1 coordinate 47,089, forward strand.
GGGAACGAAGATTGAGAGGCGTAGGCACCATGCAAGACGGCGGGACGGAGTGATTGTAGAAAGTGGGAGGAGATTCCGCACCAGCCTCTCGTCTGTCTTATGAGCCTGGTGGGCCCACCGGCGCTTAGTGGCGCCCCTGCCGACCGGATGATGTCTTGGCAGCCGCGGGCGGGCCCTCCGAGGCCTCGGAAAGGAAATGACCGCCATCATAGCCTTACGTAATGCGGCGCCACAGCTTGTCTCCCGGCCTCGATTCTCCCACCTCAGAGTCATGCATAGCCTCGCTTCGATTCTATCATCCAGTAGGTATCGGCTTTTGCTAACATCCTGCTCAGTAGTTACGTTTTTTGCGGCCGTAGAATGCAGTGTGAGCGCAGAACATGCCGAAAAACGTCAGCACCTGTGTTATCAACCGCCCGCGGACTGCGATTTCAGGTTCTACATCATCAAGATTCGGTCGAGATCCTTACGATCCAACAACACCAGTGACGATGTTGTGAAGAAGTGTTAACAACAATGACATACCTAGAAGACAGTGTAGGTATCATAACAAAACAAATGAGTCCATGAACACGCTCTTTTGTTTCTTTCATCTCCGCAAACAAGAGAGTCATGTCTTGACAGCCGTTGCAGTGCAAACATACTACAACTACCCCCTTGTGCGCCACGCCCTTCACGGGAGCCACGGTCTCCGCTAGTGGCCTTGTTGTCTGTACGCGTAAGCCGCATGTATTGCCTCATGCAAGTTCATGACCCTTTACCCACACTCTGCCTGGCAAGCCAAACGCTCCCCCACGCCGGCACACCTCTTCCAGAGTATCGGTGTTCAAGTCAACCCCTATAGCGCCACTAACGTTGACCGCAACGCCACGGGACCGACTGTTGTCGTACGCAACCGATATTTGTATGAGGCCCGTGATCGGCGGCCGCTCGGGAGAGGTCATGACAATTCGTGTGCCATGCTGCGGAGGGCGCTGCGGCGTCGAAGATGGGATCCGAGGTTTGCTTGCATTTCGTTGTGGATATCTACCTTCACAGGTATTTGGCGAGGTGTTATGGTACCTGTAATGCAGCGTAAAAAAAGAAATAGGCAGAGCTGTAAAGTCGTTCTCAACCTTGAAGAAGCGCTTGCAGCTCGTCTTCGGCAGCGGCCTCTGTATTATCCAATAGTATTCCTTCGGCAACAGACGTTGGTCTGTTAGGATCCTCAGCAGACCACTGCAGGGTCAGTAGGGTCTCATTGAGCCAGCATTGTTCCCTGACAATCTAGATCCACGTCAGCCACTGAAAGGGTCTCTCTCAGAGAAAGGACTTGACCTCCAGAACGCCCCAAACTGCTTTCAAGTTCCCAACCCTCAATTTCTCCAAACGGAAGCCAGGGTCATTGGGCGCCTCGAACCGCAGTTGTAGTGGAGGATGAGCAGATGAGGGCGAGACCTGCAAGAAAAACGTCATTGAATGCGCCTCTGCAAATGAATTGACTCGCGCACTGACGTAGGTTGCTGTATAGTACTCCGGCGGCAATTGACTCTGTGGGCTGAGCTTTCGGCGCATCAGTCTCAACGTGAGTACATTATGACGCTGGCGCCACTTCACCAGCATGTCCACCCAACTGCTCGTCACGGACTGTGTGACTGGGAGCTTCAGCCGCCTCTAGAACTCCAAAGGGATTTAGGACCAATTGTATTTCCCGCATTCTCATTTGACTCATGACCACTCCGGGGTACCTTCCGTCGTCGGTGAAGTCAAGTACATAACCGTGGGTTCTTTTGGACTTGTCATTAACAACGGGAAGAAGACGTCTTTCGGCTCATCCAGTGACGCCAATGGGAATGTAGGCCGCAAGGCGAGGGTGTCCGTTATTACTTTCGCTTCGTCCGCGGAATGGGTGACACGTGGGAGGTGGGCAAAATGATAGATTTGCAGTGGTCACGCCCCGCTGCAGGGCCGCGGGTGGGACCCCCCACAGAGAGAGCGGATCAAAGAGAAGTGGGATTATCGAGTGCGGGTTAAGAGAGGGTTGCTGTATGCGGGAATCAGACCGCACGTTCAGGCCGGCGATTTCGCCAGTAAAGTTCGAGATATGCGAGCGGGTGGAGCGTATGCCCTACACAGGATACGAAAGAGAGGGTACAGTGGGAGATATCGGTAGTGGAAGCCCATAGGCCGATCGCATCCAGGAAGATATCGAGGGGGCAGAGCGTACAGGACACGTCAGGCCTCTATACCAACCGGACATTAGTATTGATCGCGATGAGATCAAGACGGTTGGACGTGTACTGACTTCGCTATCAGCATTTTCGCTTCCTCGGACGCGAACTTCTCGGAAATCCAGAGCGAATTCGTTTTTATTCTTGTTCGGACGGTATTGAACCTAGGCCGAAGGCCGCGACGTCGCCCTCCTTCCGCTTGCCATCACGTCCAGCATCATGATTTGTACTTCAATGTTTCCAAAGATGATGCGCTCGAGCTCACAAACCGGCGGCGTCTGTTCAGGATCGTTGACACCTCTTCGTCTTTCAGTGCACAGCGAACAAGAAATACGGCACAAGCTACGCGGTCAACGAATACCGTCCAAGGAATTGTTCTGAACCCCTCCTCCCCCTCTCTTCCTCTCCTCCCTGCGTCGTCAGAGCCAGCACTACCGTCACCAACACTGGTACAGGTCATACCGAGAGTCTTTTACTGCTGATAGCACGCTTGTAGCCGGGAGGCACGTTGTGAGGATCCTGGCGGTCAATGGCTAAGGTTGATATCAACGACGATGACTTTACCACCAAGAGTCAACGTCGACGCGTCCATCCTGTTACTTCTTTCGCGGAAATTCACTCCCATGCCTGCGGGAAAGAGCGCCCATTGCGCTCAATAACGGGATTATACACCAGTCCCATAAGCTGTGGTGCGGTCTAGGGGTAGGTACGCGCTTACCTTATGTGCATTGATGCCCAGGCGTCTGTTCGCAGAATGGTCTCGCCGTTTCTTGAGAGACTGTCCTGCGCGGCCTACTAAGATTCAGTTCACGTTTAACATATCATTCAAACAGCCGTATTGCCGTAAACACAGACCATTGGTGTTACTGCTATGTGCTATGGCCTGTTGGCCTGCTTGAACAGAGAAGAAAGACGTATTCGATCTGTGCCGCCATTATGCAGCGTGGCCTGAGCGCGTTTGTGGAGAGAAGCCTGAGAATATGATTAATAGGGCTTTGCTCATCGCTGGCGACTAGCACTGTTACGGATTCGTTCCGGGGGTCTCCAGAGAAGGTGCATGCGTGGAAATGATTGGGAACGCATCGTGCACGGTAAAATCTGTATAACACTCAGTATATTTACGGTGGCTGCGTGCGTTCAGCTCTAGGCTTCCTCGTGCGCGGCGTTGCATCCATTCTGGAGGCAAAATATAATCCACCTTATGTACAAGAAGCAGGAGATTGATGACGCAATTACCCACACGTCCGTATGAGTCGACGGTCAGTTGGTCTGCATACTTTTCGTGGAACAAGTTGGCGTGGTAGACGCTCTACAACTCGATCGATCCGTGGTGGCGCGACGCTGTCTATCGTCATTAATCATACAGTTAGCCGCCTCGTTTGTAGGCTTGGAAAGCGGACGTCGTTTCTTGGTATTGTCTGCGAACAAAAAGCTGCGACAATCTACTGAATAGCTTGATTTATCTAGTAGCTGTCAGTGTTGAGGGGGGGGCTTACGAAGCTAATATTTTTCCTCGCGATGCAGATCTTAATATTTGGTATAATACAAGATGATGATTGACGTGATATTGTCGCTCAGACCTGCCAGGGCGGGCGACTAACGGTGACGAAACCAAACATATGAGTCCAAATTCAAGTCCAAGTTCCTAGTCCTGAGTACCATTCACCACTGTACATATTTGTCGTTTGCTAGACTCTACTGGTGAATATTGGTACGTTGGCCGACATGTCGAAGTTCTGAGCATTCAACGAGACGGTCGTAACTTCAGTGTTCATAATCAGGCTCAAAAGCTCGACCATCTAAACCGACGTGACTTCTCCGGCGAAGGGGATGCGCGATTTATGTTCGTGCCTGTCGCAAGTCTCGTATTAATGGATTGTTGGGGGCTACTATACTGCCCTTCTCAAATCTTCCTGGACGACGGCATTGGACAGTAAACCTCCTGCAACTGCCCTACTTGAGGACCTTCTCGACCCATTCCTTGTGCCTGCCGATAGCATTCGCCTCTTCATCCGCGAAGGAGTGCCATCTCACAACGTTGCTCAAGTACGGCGCGGTCTTCACGGCTAAGTCTGGGCCGACGCTCTCACACTGCGGCCAGAGTGCTGAGCTCTCCCGCCGGTTCCCCGCGACGTGACTGACTCCGAAATAGTTTGGCTCCAAGACAGAAGATCGCTGTTGCAGCTCTACAGAATGCGGAGCTTTAGCATGCTCGGTTTCGGCGTCCCGCTGAGAGCCGACTTCCCAGGCGATAGCACCAACGTGAGGACCCATTTCTTTACCATTTTTGCATCGTCGCGAGGGGACCGGGGGGGGTCGAATGACGATGTAGACTTGTTTCGGAACCAAAACGCGCGCTCGGTGGCAAACTCGTTGGGGGTCGTTCTCTCTACGTGTAGGGCTCAGATCCAGCAAACGCTCTCGTGTTCCATCCTCTGGATGGTGACGGTGCGACCATTCGAGCCGTGCATGTCGTTGCCGTCCCCACCAGTGAGCCGCAGGTAAGCCTCTACACGTTTGGCAAGAACAGAACGGGTCATCGTCCAAAGTCAGAGAAGGACCCTTTGCTGGTGCTGCTTGCGAGGGAGAAGTGAACGCTTTGACGCGATTGTTGGACCTAGGTGTACAAACGTGGGCTGCTGTTCGCCGCCAGCCTAAGTAATGTTGAGACATGATTTAGAGTTTGAGGGTGGATGAAAGGTGGTGATGAGGTTATTGTGGTGAGTCACTTAGCTGGTATGCGAGAGAGAGCTGAAATTTTCCCGAAGCAATGCTGTCGCCTTTTATACCATTGACACAGCCGCTCTACCGTGGATACCATCTATGGACACCTCAGTCAAATATCTGACAAGAAAGTCGCGTCAGAGTTAGGCCACATTGGCGTTGTCCAAAGGACAAACGGCGCGTGGCCGTGCAGGGCTTGTACCAGGACCGGGTTATTTCGGCGGGCATCAGGGCACAGGGTCTCGCCATTCTTACACTGATCTTCCGCAGCCCAGTCATCGACACCAAAATGAGGATCGGGAACATGCAAATAGCGCTTGTGGCCGCGGAGCCCTGGAAGCGGGTCGAGTGGATGCGATCCTCGCAGTCAAACAATTGCATTCAGTATCCGCTGCACAGCCAGGTTCAGGGGGGGTGGACCACTGCATAGCAGCTCGGCCTGCCGCGGACAATAGGGCGGCAGGCATGACCATCGCATGCTTCGCCCCTCGCTCCCGGTACAATAGCGCAAACTGAGAGCCTGCGGTGGTACTGTGGCGTCACAAGTTACTGGACTATCTGACCTCGAAGGTGTCGGGCGCATTCCTCGCCCATGAAGTGTCTTGCTCTGAAGAATTGAAGGTCATGATGCATTAGACTCCGACGTATGATACCATGCGATGACTATTATACAATGTGCACATTTGTTGACATAGTCCATGCGAAATAGCGGCTTTCTTCGATACGATCACGAAGACTTGGCCTTATCCTTGGCCTCGTCTTTCCCATCCTCTGCAATCTTCTTCGCCTTGCTCGCCTTGTCTTTCAACACCTTCAAAACATCCTGGTATGTCTCCTCCGCGAGATGTTTCGCATCCTGCCCTTGCTCTGAGACAGACGCGATCAAAGCTTGAACGTCAACGTCGGACAAGTTCTTCAAGGCCTGAAGGAAACAATCAACGATGGTTACCGAGCCGTGCACGACGGACGCACTGACCTCCTCGCACCGGGCATGCTCTTGACCCAGGAACTGAAGGCCTTCCCAGCCGCGACCCTGTGCCTCCTTTGCTTTACCTTGTACAAACTCCTTCAACTCCTTGATCTTCTCCTTGTCCCCTCCATCCTTCGCCGCCTGCTTTACGCGCTCACATGACCTCGCCGAGCGACCCCAAGCTCGAGCCAGCTGCGATGGAACGCAGCCTTGTTCTCGTTCAGGAGCTCCTTCAGCTCAGGATTCGACTCGACCTCCTTCTGCGCGGTGCTACCATACCAGCTTCCTTCACCTGCTGAGCCTTATCCTGTGCGACCTCGCGGGCTCGGTTCAGCGCGTCTGGCCCGTGCTCTTGCTCTTGCTCATGATGTCTTGCACCTGCTTTACGGTATCCTCCACGAGGGTCTTCGCCTCAGGGCCGCTGCGCTCCCGCGAGTCCCTTCAGCTCGCCCCACGACGACCCGTAGGGTGTTGGTGATCTGGGGTGAACTGTTTCTCGAGTTTCTCGAACGCATCGCCGCCGACCTTCTTGCCGAGCTCGTTCAGCTCCCCGACCCGCTTGGTGACGATGTTCATGAGTTTGCCGGCCCCCACCAACCCACTCCGTAGCGGTCGCGGCGTCCATGCCCTGCATCCCCTTGTCCTTGACATCCTTCAGCACGTTCGTCTACGTCATCGTAGGTCGCCTGAAGGGACCCCGCGCTCGAGTCGCCTCGCCATGGGTATCGTGTAGTTGGTCCGATTCGCGTCAAAGCTGTCATCGATATATTTCGACGCTCCAGGGGACGACGCCAGCATACTGCAGTCGAGTGATACCACGGAGGAAGCTGAGAACCTCCTTGGGGTTCTTAGGGGCCTTTTCGGCGATGGAATTCTTCGCTTGTACTGGTAGTAGTCATGTGCAGCGTTCGCGGTTTTGTACTGTCTGCTTTGTACCGGAGAAGTGGTACCAAGCGTATAGCCTTGAGTCACATTCTCGTTTAGCCCCCGGTTATACATGCATGGTATACCAGTGCTCACCTCCAGCCAAAACAAACGGCTCCGCCTGCAAGTCCTGACGCGAGATGCGACGAAGAGTTGCTTTGTGACACCGCTCGACGCACTTGACTGGAAGCGTTGTGCGACAGGCGTGCACCTCCTACCCGGCGGGCAGAGAACCGGGTGGATGTGCGTGCTACGGGCAGCGGTGCGAGAGGCAAACATGTTGTCAAATGTGAATGTGTGTGAGGAAGGGGGCAGTGGTGTAGAAACAGATGTGGGTTGGATGCTTTTTGTAGGCCCCGCGCGCGGACGCGACGGCCGGGTCATGGGCGGGGCGTATGTCAACCGCCGACGTCATCGCTCGGCGCGCGACCCCACACTTGCGATCGACGTCATGTCTAGACCCCAGCGTGCTTCTTCTTCGTGGCGCTCCCGACCTTTCGCACGCACATTCCGACGGTGACGCCACGGTGGGCCGTCCTTTGTTCTCCTCCATCCTGCTATGTTGCAATTTCCTCGCTGTGGCGTTCACTACTCGCAAAACTCCTGCTCATGAGTCCCTTGTCAAGGAAGCGGCGAATCTGTCCTTATCTAGACCAATCATGAGAAGTCTACTTCAAGTTGGCCCCCTTGCTAGTCGATTCCTTGGACCTTCTTTACACGTCTACGTCTATACTTCGCGAGTGTAGTTCAATGATAGTCTCCTGATGGCGATTCTGGCCCTTTGCGACACATCTTGCGATATCTCTGCGGTATTCAGGTACAGGCCGCACAACTCGAGCTTCTCAGCACCGATTCAGAACAGCCGCCGCGCCTCGAGGCAGCCCTCATGTAGGGCTGATAGGCGGATCCGTACAAAGGTGTACGTGTCCGCATCGCCCTCTCAAGTGGCATTCATTTGTTATGGGGGGGGGTCTGGTTGGTATACTGTTTTCTCTTCCACCGCTACACCCGCTCCCCCGCCTCGCGCCTTTCCAAGCTTAGCTCACCGCCGCCTCGCCGATCCGTGGCATATAACCTTACCAGTCGTCGAAGATGTTCGCAGACGGTGAATATCATCCCGACGGCTCCGATACGAAGCGCTCGCTACAGCCTTATATGTTATCCGCGTATTGCCATTGGAAGCCGAGCGAAGAGCGTCCAATAACTCCTGGTGGTGACGCTGTGTCAGACGAACTTTCCTTTGCGAAATGGCGAAGTACGCAAGCCCCAAAGACTCCCAAGAAGGGCAAGAAGAAAGGGTCAGCGCTGCGAGAGTCGATATACTCGGGCGCAGACTCTCCTGGCTCTGCGTTCGCAGAGACAGTGAACAAGAACACCGGGTTTTCTCCTTTGAACCCTACGAAACCTTTACAAGACGCGTTCCACAGCACGCTGTCCCCTCCGCCGGCACCGAAGCCAGTGCTGGTTGGTGCAAACCCCTGCTCCGTCTCCACCTCCACGACGCGAGTTTCTGCTAGACCCGGCGCGCGTGTCAGAGAGGGAGAGCCCACCGGTGTCCGCAAAGCCCAGGACGCCGTCGCCGCTCGTCTGAAACACCGATACGTCCTTCGTTTGCGTCTGTGCGCCCACAGCTGTTCCAGAAGGCGTTTCCTGGACTCCATCAGAGGCGTGCCGTTTGATGACACAAACATTACCTCTGCTCTGCAAGAAGCCAACGAGCGGCATCGTGCACAAGCCGCAGTCTGTTCACGCAGATAGGAGACGACTTCTTGTGTGCCGCGTTACCCGTCCGTGTTTTCAAGAAGGTGCGGTCTCCATGGCTTTCTTAAATAAAGAAGAAGATGTATCATCGTGATTCAATAGAGAGCTGCTCGGTCGGTGTAGGCATAAGCCCTTCGGCCGTACACAGGCTGAAAGGAGATCGAAGCCGAATCGAGTACGGCTACGACTATGACAGCGGACCTTAGGAGTTCGAAGAAGAGAGACCTCAGAAAGCCTCAGGCTCCAACGAAGGCGCAAACGTTCTCCTCACCGCGACCTCCCCCTCTCGCGCGCTTCGACTGCGAGCATTGATACCCAAGGTAAATCAACACTCGAGCACCCGTTGGTGGTTCTTTGCCTCATAAAACAATTTGAGTCACCAATACAACCCAGCGACACCACAAGAGCGCAGGCCTTGGAGCTCGGGACAGACATTGATGTTGTCTCTTCACATGGATGACTTCAATTCTGTCCTCGGGCTCAGCGACGAACAGCTGCCGACTCGAGCGAAGGCCAAAGACAGCGCAAACGCGAGGCAAGACCGTCCCCTGAGCGTCTGAGACCAGCGTCGCCGTGTCTGTGCTCAGTCTGGCGAGATGACAACATGAAAGACACCCGCGAGCGCACCACAATCAAGGTAACATCTCCCCCACCCTCGCGTTCATATTCCAGAAGGCCAACGCGAATTTGTATAGAAGTGGAGCAGCAGCAGCCCCCGAAGAAATCAAGCTGCCCTCCTTTCGCCCGAGTGAGAGCCCATTCTTGTCAAATACCAGACCGGCGAGAGGACACAGAGCAAGACGCTCTTCATACCCCGGGAGCGCATACAGAACGTGAGTTCGCCCGCGCCGGCACCCACTTTCACCCGCTTACGTCAAAACGCTTGAATGACGGCCCGCAGGTGGCAGGCGCTGCTCGCTGCTGCTTGTACCTATACAACGATGTGCCTCGAGTTGTTGCGTCCCAATGCGTTCGCAGCAGCGAGACGCACAGGCAGCCCGCACGGCGCAGCAGGCGCGGTTCGCGACTTCGGTCGCCCCAAGTCGATGTGTACAGGGGCTCGCCGCGAAGGTGCGTGTGCATGCCCGAGGCTCGGATCGAAGCCGCTTGAACATTGCGCTCACGTGCGGTTGCAGCTCGGGCTCGAGCAGCTGAAAGACAAGTCGTTCTGTGCGCTTCCTGAGACGATGCGCTGTCAAAGGAGAACGTCGTCGAGGAGCTTCTCTCTCCGACTTTACCTGGCGGTGCGTGCATGCGTGGCGCGTATACAGTTGCGCGGGCGCGGGCTCCGAAAATTGCAATTTGCTGACGGAAGGTGCATACAGATATCCGGAAGTGCTGCAGATGGAAACCGAGGTCTTCCATCGCTACGCAGCAGAGAGTTCTGTCCAGACTGCATTGTCGGAGAAATTCCAGGAGATCGCGTACGGCCAGCTGCCGCATCGTCCAACCGTGCTCAGCTCGCTGTTCAAGAAGTTGTGTCGGGGTCCCTGCTGGCAGCGCGCGGAAGTGATTTGACATTCTCCGTCGTTCCAGGGGATACAGTAGAGTAGATCTTATTTTTTCCAGGCCGAGTACAGTAGACTTTAAGTCCTCGAATGTATCGACGCGAACCTTCTACGGCGCAACCAACCGAGAAACTAAGCTCATGGCGACAGCGGCAGAAAGCCCCCATACACACACACCTACGACGCCCGCCCCGCCCGTGTTTCCTGACCCCCTCGGGCCCCCCCATCGGCGGGAAATACCCCGCCCTCCTCCGACGCTCGATTCACGTCCAATCGCTGGATGGCGCACCAGGTGCACGGACCAACGACCTCCTTGCGCGCGAGCGTCGGCGAGGACGGCTGCGAGGGGCGCTAGGTGCGCCTGAGAAGCGCCATCGCCGCCCGCGAGGGCGCAGCGTGCCCTCCTCGCCAAAGAGCGGTGCGCCCTCCACTTTCTCCGTTCCCTTTCTCGCGCTCCGGTCTCGCGTTCTCAGGCTCCGTCTCCGCCTCAGTTTTCCGTCTCGGTGAACACGGCGGAGGACGTAGAAGATGAGCTGGGGCCGCGGTGCGTAGGACGATCCCGCGTTGATGTGTGTGTCTTCGTCGTCGTGTGGTGAGGAGGACGTGTATGGCTGGGACGTCTCGGCGCTCGAGCCGACGACGCAGTTTTAGGCAGCAGCTAGCCAGCAAGCCGCGCCGCCCGTGCTCGCCTATGTCGTAGCATCGATGACCCCAATCGTGCGCGCAATCACATACGACGCGACGTCCTACTTTGTAACATCCCCATCATCAGCCTAATCATCAGCGGAGGGGGTGAAGGGGCACGCACGAGCATCGTCAGGATCGCAAACGGCATGATGAGCAGGAAGGCCATGACGCGGAAGGCCGCCGCGACGCGGCCGACCCACGTACGCGCGCTCATAGTTCCAGAGGTGGTCCGACGTAGAGGCCACCAGAGGAGGCGCAGGGGCAGAGCCCATGGACAGACCAGCGCGAGGAAGAAGGCAGTAGTAGCAGAAGACATTAGTACGCAGTATGCTAAAGCGTGTGCCATGGCGGGGCGGGGCCCGAGCTGGTTGGTTCTCTACGCATACCGGGAGAGTCGCGCGCTTTGTGGCAATCACGTCACTATCTGTCGTAGGCGGTCGAGTCTTCGGAAAGCACTCATTGCGGTCATGGAGAGATGGCAAAGAGGGTAGTTTTTTCTAGTTCCTAGTGTACACGTGGAGGTAGACGTACAGACATCGTAAATGCAAGAAAAATAATAGGGTATGAGCAGCGAGCAAGCGAGCGAGGGGAGAGACGCGACGAGAAGAAACAGTTCTAGATAGTTGAGTACCGACAGCGCGAGAAAGAGGGTGACAATGCAGACAACGTCCAACCGAAAGAGAAGGGGGCAATATGTACACTGGGCAGAGCAGAACCACAAGAGAGACGAGACGGAGATCCTAGGGCATGATATATAATATGTGCAGTTAAGCGGTACTGTTAGAACGTGTTTGGAGGGGAAGACGACGCCGTCGTGGCGGACGAGGATAATCGGGCGGCGCTTCATATTGTTGCTCTCGGGGGGGGCAAGCAGCCGAGCACCTCCGTGCAGCGCACCTCGACAAACGGCGACGGGTCCGAGCCAAAAGAAGGGACCGTGACGGGGTCCGCCTTGGAAAAGAATTCTCTTCTCGTCCGTAGACGGGTGAGCATCTTGCTCAGTGCGACGGTGCGGCGTTCGGCTTCAGTCATCATCCCGCGGTTCCTCTGCGGGCCACGGCTTCGGCGCCTCCAGCCCGCGCGGTCGGGCGGGAGGGCTACTTGACGACGTTACGGAACGGGCGTCACCTTGAAGCTGGCTTGGCCTGGTGATCGGGAAAACGCGCTCGTCGCGCCGGTGGCGCGTTCTGCGCGTCGAACAGCCACCCGGCGCACGTAGAAGTTGTACCGTATCTAGGTCTACAGCCACTATTAGCAACACAAATCATACTACGACACCCAGCACACCGAGCAGAGTAACCGACACACGACGATCGTCCACACAGACCTATCCGTACATCGCCAAAGTATTCAACCCATCCCCCACAGGAGCGCCCGAACTGGAACCGCCGATGACAGGTCCCCAGCCCGGATGATAGCACCCGCAGGCCGGCCTCGGACCTCGATCGATGCACGAGCCGCTAAAGCGGGCAGCACGGCCGATCGTCGGGACCCGGACGACGCCCTTTCTAGGCTGCGCAGGGGCGCTATGCTAGAGGGCCGCAAGCCCACTCTCACCGGAGCCACGTCGGAGCACGCGCTTGCCCTTTGACCGCACATTCCCGCCGTCGTTGCTGCGGACAGTCTAAGGGTGCTAGGAGGACAGGCGAGTCAAGTTGGGCCACGCTTGCCGGGAGTCCGGGCCGCACATAGCACACATAAGTTAGTTACGGTCGGGGGGGCAGCGGGCGCACTCGAGGCGTGACGTCGCGGAGGGCGAGTCGGGCGCGGCGGCAGGTGCGGCGAGTCTGCCTCGGGCGGCCTGCCCGTGAGGCTCGAGTTCCACATGGCGGCCCTCGACGGGGGACCGGTACGTGTTGCGAACCTTTTTCGCCCATGAAGGAGAGCGGAACGCGCCGGAGACGCCGGGGGTGCCCTGCTCTGGGCGCGCCCTTGCTCGGGTCGTACACCCTCGAACGCGATCTTGTGCAGCTGCGAGACGGGGGTGGTCGCCGCACCGACCTCGCCGAGGCAGCAGTAGTGGTCCGCGCAAATGCCCTTGGCGCCCCTGCAGCCAGTGCCCGCCGCCGACGACCGTCGGTCTGGTGGTCGACCTTGCGGTTCTTGATCAGACCACCGGGGACGCTCACCACGCCCGACGTCCAGGCACTGCAGCACGACCGTCTGGTTGTAAGTACACCGGGATCTGCGAGCCGTTGTTTTACGTGAACGGGATTCGCGTTCGGCGGCAGGCGCGAGGGGAAGTCGGGCTGTGGCGTGCGGCGGGCGGGGGCGTGTCGATGCCGCCCGGCGGGCCTTGTATTCACGTCGACAATTGTACCATGATGAAACGGATATCTGTAAAATGTGCATGCTCAGTCAGCGGACCGTGGTTCCAAAGCCCCGGGTGATAGCGCACTCACCCCAGCTCGGGGGGGGGGGGCGGGGAGGGAGGTGTTGGTCCTCGCACATAAAAGGACTGGTGTATGCGAGCGGCGATCGCTGCGTCGAGGCCCAGGTGAGGGGGGCGCCGTCGCGAGCCCTGTGAATGAGCAAGACCCCGAGCCCGAGACACAAGACGAGATACTGTTGACGACACTGTCTGGGAGACGAAGGCCGATGGAAAGATCAGATATCGGTTCGAACCCACTCCGCGTCGAATGTACAACAGCTAAGAAGCGCCGCCGCACGGTTAGAAAGTGCGGGCACGACACAAGCATATGCGACTTGCTACTGGATGTACACCTGACGCTCCAGGTTTTTGGCGCCTCTTGACTCTTTCTCTAGCTATCGAGATCTTCTTAATGATGACCTGTGATATTGGCCGGCTGGGGAGACAGCGCGTGCTCGCAATGACGCGCTCGGGCTCGTCGTCTCGCGTTGGGGGCCGATGATCTTCATGATCTTGACGAGAAAACGCTCCTCCTCGACCTTTTAGGTCTTCTTCTCGTCGAACGTCCCGAGATGAAGAGCTGCTTGCCGACGCAGCCGCCCGATGGTGTACGTCGTGCCCGTCGGCGGGGTCCGAGGATGTCATAAAACGCCTTGCCCGTCGGCGCGGCCCGTTCCACCTCGCCAACACCATATAGATAGCACCCAACACCTCTGCGGTGCACATTCCGGGCTTCCCCTGCCCGAGGATGGGGACCACCACGTGTGTCGCGCCGGGATGGAACAGTTCTTCGGCTCCTCGACGCCGGCCGGGTCCTCGGACCCCTCGCAGACCAAACACGGAACTGGTCGCCTAGATCATGCATTGCGGCTCGGCCGGCGGGCGGCAGAGGAGACTAGATGCGGAACGGCCGCGATCAGGTCAACCCGCCCGTGCGCATTCCGCAGGGCAAACCTAACCGTTTCTCGGTGAGCATATGACTTTTCGCCGCCACCCGGTAGAGCAGGACACTGACCGATGACACGTGCGCATCGCACGAACGGAGACGGTTGGAGGCCGTCCGCGACCCCCCCCGCCTCCCCCCTGCTGTACTGGTGACCAGATATGGTCTGAGCACAGAAGGAGGGTCATTTGAGACAGGATGCGAACGAGGCTGTCACAACAAATCAACACGCCCAAGCACGCTACCCGCGATGTAAGTCTGGAGGTCGCCGGACGCCGCCTGCAGGCCGCAGCCGCGCCGATGTTCTCGTCTACGCCCGGGGGGGCGGCATGCGCAGAGGGAGGTCGACGCTCGGCTCGGGCATCGAAGGTCCACACGTCCGCCCCAAAAACGACGGCAGCCGTCGTTCAGGGCGCGACCGGAACGTTCGCCTGCCGGCTCGACGCCGCGGTGAGGTCCGGGCTTGTGGTGCCGACGGCGCGGCTGAGCGGCGGGGAACGTCGAGCATGAGGAAAAGCGCGCAGTCGCGGCCCCCAGGCGATCTGGGATCAGGGGAGGCTCGACGGGCGACAGCTGTTGCATACCCCAGGCCCGGAGTGGACAGCCATGTTAATTGAAGAACTGTCATTTAAGAGTCAGGGAACGAGTGTAGCTAGACCCGCCGACGTTGCGAACACGGCGGCGGTCGAAGCTCGGTGATCGTGGTTATAGCTACGTGTGGCGTCAAAGTCCTTGGAACCTGCGCCGTTGGAGAAGGGAAAGGCGGACGGTTGGTGGACAGGCCCGCCTCACGTCGTTGGGCGATAATCGGCGAGGGCCTGCTACGCGATACTGTAAGGACGAGGACATGCTGCGATGAGGTCGTACGGGTTCGAGTTGGAGGACTGGAACGGCGGGAGGTTGTCCTGAGACGACGAGGGCGGGTTACAATGTGGTCCGACGGCCGAGCGAGTAGTTGGGGTCCCGAGCGGAGGGAGGACGAGGCAGGCGTATCGGCCGCATAAGGTTTTCGCTGGGACGCCAGAGAAGCACGGAGGATTCCCCCCGGCAGAGGTAAAAGATGTCAAAGCCCGAGTGCTCGTCCATGTCGAGCGGTCGTTACCTGTCGAGGTGGTGGGCGTGGGGGAGGGTGGGAGCTGGGGTGGGCGCCGTTGAGGTCGCCGCCTCCTGGACGGGAGTTGAAGGGGTCGTGGTCGATGTCTTGCTGGCCAAACAATGCTTCTTGATGTGCGCCGTTTGTGGTAAAGTCGATGGACATGCTGCGGTGGCGGTTTGCGCGGGGGGCGGAGGGGGGGCTTGAGGATGTCTTGGACGACGCGGTCAGCCCTGGCGCTCGCACTGGGACAAGACAAGGAGCGAGAGGAGAAGGGAGACTGGAGGGAGGTGCCGCAGCTGGGGACGACGGGAGCTGTTGCAATCATTCTATACACTCACCAATTGATCGGCGTCAGCCGCCCGGGGTTTGCCGAAAGGGGCAACCAGGACGAGTATGCGGGGGACTGGCCAGATGCTTGCGCCATGGCTGGGACGATATAATTCCGAGAAACCTTCCTGTATCACGACAGATGACGGGCCGTTGGCGATACCGTAAGGCAGCGACAGAGAATCGAACATCGGGCCAAACTCACCTGCGCAACGACAGTTCGAATCAGGGCTCTGCCGGCGCCTGGGGGTGTGCTATTTGAATGGCGTTGCGGGCAGCAGGCTGGGGCGGGCGTGGCGGGGGCTGGGGCGTGGTGGCGTGGCGGCTTTTTAGCCAGACACAGTTTAGAGCGGGGGACGACGCTGGCTGGCTGGGTGGGAGTGCGGGTGTGTGTGTGGTGTGGGCCCAGCGGTGAGCTCCCACCGTCACTTTATAGGACCCAGGAGTCGGGCTGTTGGGCATTCGCGGCAAAGCAGGCGTTCTGGTCGCAGGCCCTCGGGCGCTGGGGGGATATGCAAACAGGACTGTCGCGGCTGAATCATGCATCAATCAGGCATCGGACGATGGATCTGTACCGCTGTGCCGGGCGAGATCGAGTGCAGGTTTCCCTCGGAGGGGAATCTTGAGCATGAACACGCTCTATCATGTTCTCATTCGCTCTCAGCGCCCCGACTCTTGCGTACCGTGTCCCGATTGGTCTGCGTCGCCGGACCTTTTGTGCAGCCCGGCCATCTTTGATATCCCATTCGTCCAATCAACCTTTTTTCGTCGCAGCAGCATTGCTCGACACCGCCGCCGGTGCGCGCGACGCCGCGCCGCGTTCGGAGGGGCTCAGACCGGCGTGGGGGCGGCGCCCGCGGTGCGCTGCAGCGAGCGACGCGACACCCCCGCCGGCGGCACGGGCGGGGCGCGGGCGGGACGCTGGCCGCCACAGCGGTCGTGGCCCCGACCGGAGAGCTTCTCTGGCGTCCGCTCACGGCACCACCAGCGGAGGCGCGCACCCCCAGTCGGTCACCCGGCCTTCTCCATAGCCTTTGCCGCAAAAGACACATGTTGCAGATGATCCCGTCGACGCGCCCGACCCTGCGACATATCTACCCGCAACTGGCTGAGCGTGACGACCGCCCCCTCGCATGCGAGGGGCTCCCCCTGGTCCTGAAGCGCGTTCCAAGATCCACACGGCGCGCCGTCGTCCGGATCAGGCCTGGCCGCACGAGGCCAGAAGCTCACAGGCGCGCCAGTCGCGGGGGCCTCGCCTCGGGGTGGAAGGCTCCCCAACGCCCTCGCCAGTTCGCCCACAGTGGGCGGCAGCCATCCCAGCCCGCGGGCAATGCCATGACGTCAGGCAAGATATACGATCAGACCCACACTCGCCTTATATTGCGGATACGCACTTCGGGTAAGGGAACCACGGGAGCCCGAAGGTCGCGCGCATCTGTCACCCCGCGCAAATTTACTCTGCTTCTGCAGAAACGTGCATGGATGGGATTATCTATCTTCTGCGCCGCCATTCAGCGTCGCGACGAGCCCTTTGCCAACCAGCAGGACTAGAGTGCCGGTTGTGTCTTCTGCGGATCGTATGGTCGCGCGAGGCTGTCGCCGCGCTGTTGTTTCCTAGCAGGCCGATTCACTCACCATAAAGCCGCAAGGATCCCTCTCCTGCGCGTCGATGGCAGACTCGAAACGGCAGGCCCCTCGGTTGCGGTTAACGCGCCATAGCAAGCAGCTGCGCCATGGGCGGGATGGCGGCAACGTCAGGCGACGGCAGATGACGCTCGCCTTTGCGGATCGCACCCATTCCACGCGAATGCCTTGTCTGGCTGGCCTGGCGATTCGCCGAGCCCCGAGCAGACGGGACGCCCACACGCGCACTCTAATTGCCTCTCTGCCTCTGCGCCCCTGCCCCATGGGGCACCCGACGCGGTGGGAGCCGCGTCGCGCCACGGCGGGCCCCCGCGCGCGCACATACAGTTGCGCGACGCGGTGTGTGCACCCGTTGCACGTGCCGGTTCTTGTGACCGCGCGCAATGCAGTCCGCCTCGACGGCACACACAGTGCTGACTCATCCGTCCGGGTCCCGTAAGAGTTGCCAGTCTGGCGTCGGGACGCACTCTCCTGTATTAGAGTTTGGCCAACGCAGCTGCGGACACCAGTGATGCCCCCTCTGCGCGCGGCGTTCCTCGCGCTTTCCGAGGGCATGCTCATACGCGGCCGCGCGCGCGTCCCAGTCCCCGCCGGAGTAACCAGTCGATGGTTCATTGTAGATTAGCGCCCTCATTGACAGATGTGACCATTTGTAACGGCCTGCGTGCCGGGCGTGATGAGCCGGCGTTTCGGCAGGTTTCAACCCCGCTTTGCTGAATGTGCGCATCAGCTGAATGTGCCGCATCAAATACACATCAAAAACTGGCATTAAACCTCGGTATCTGTGACAACCAATGAGCTTTTAGACCACCTGCCTTAGATGATGTACTACTCATATCTGAAGTCCTTGCTGAAGTCAGTGCACTAGTGTTGCACAGTTGCTGGCTGAATTTCCACAGTCATAAGCGCAACTGTCTTACTGACAAGTCAGTAACTGACAACGCTGCGCGCGCCCTCCCGATGATGGCGCGGTCTGGGTTTTAATTGTAGCAAGCACCCGCTCACATCAAAAACTCTTCTATCAGACTCTTCACGAGCGGAAATGGTTAAAAAGCGGTCACATTCATCACGTTGTGGACCACCAGGCGCCCTAATCGGGCATGAACTATCGACTCTGTACTCTCCCCGCCGCACCCTGCGTCGCGCCTCGACCGCCTCGTTTAAGCTCGCGGTCTGGCGGGCTCTGTGGAGCCCGCACAAAGCACGATCGAGGAAACTGCGCGCGACAAAGGGCGCCACGGAGGGTTCAGCCGCACCGCCCACGGGAACCCCGCGCTCCAAGCTCAAGCTCAATCCGCCGCACTCCGCGGAGATGCCCCAGAAGAGCGCGCCGCATCTGCCGGACATGCCTTTGCGCCCTGGGCCGATCGGGCGCTGATGCACACATTTGAGCACGGCAAGAGAGGTCGCCCGGAGCGCGACGTACACAAACCGCGAACGAATGCACACTGCGGGTCGTTGCGGTCGTCGAGTTGTTCGGTTGTCGACTGGGGAAAACGGCGTGTGCAACGCTTGCGGAGGCTGCATCATCAGCCGCGGCGTGGTGCCACCACGAAAAACGCGGCACGCGGGCCAACAGCGCCCCACAGGCAGTACATATACCTACTATTAACGGGACGCGCTAGCCTCAGCAGGGCAAGCCCTGCGTTGTCGATCTGCGCGGAGTGCGCATCGCTAGGGACGACGGTGCGGACCTGTGTGCACTAGGCTCGGGCGCGTCGCGGAGCATCAATTTGCTGTGTGCACTAGCCGGCCGCGGCGCAGACATTGCGATGTGATGCGTACATGAAGCATAAGGCATATTTCCTTCACAAGACAGGGCATTTCATAATAATACAAGTAGCCCGGCGGCCGACAGATGGTGTGTGGGTCCCCGGTGGCCTTTGCTTGATTCGTAGCGCGCGAACGAAAAAAAGAAAGAAAAGATGAAGAAAAGATAAAAATGCGATCACTCGAGCGTCGGCGGCGAGTTGCCGCTGCCCACCATGATGCGCACACCAGGGCTCGTCACGTCGTCGACCTGCGAAATCCCCTTAGTCAGCACACACCAGACGCCCACGCGGGAGTTAGCACGCACCGTGAGGAACACGACGCCCGGGCCGGGCAGGGGAAGACGCGCCCGTTGGGCGGCGTCGTGAACGTGAGCGACTTGCGGCCTTAGAGACGGACGCCTCCATGAACACGAGCCGTGCGCTCGAGTGGAAACGCGTGGCTCGAGAAGCCGAGGTCCATGAGCGCGACTGCGGCCTCGTCAGCACTTGCTATCACAGTAATTAGGGGGAACGCACCTTGGATGTTGTTCGCGGGGGGAGGTTCGCTCGGGATGGAGATCGGCACGGTGACCTTCTTGCCGAAGGCGAGCTTCCCAGGGAGCGTGGCAATCGTCGGCGCGCGCGCGCCCCCCCCCTCCATGAACGGGGGGTCGAGCGTCTCGACGCGCAGCTCGCTCGGGAACTTGATGCCCGGCGTGCCCGCGGGCGTGAAGTTCATGTTCGGGTTGTTGCCCGTGAGCAGGAGTTGCACCCTGACGGCGTGAGCGTCACCGCGGGAGTGGTACATGCGCGGGATTTGTCGGTCGTGGGCAGGCCCGCGTTGCTGATGCCCCCCCCAGCACGCCGCCCGCCCGAGCGGCGCGCCCGGCGTGTACAGCGACGGCCGCAGCACGGGGTGGTGGTCCGCGTTCGAGCCGCCGACGGGGTCGCCGACGGACGAGATGGCCGCGAAGCCGGTGCTCCTGCGCCGTATTCGTGTGATGAGGATCTGGCCGTTCGGGACGTGCACGAGCTCGGGCATCATGCGCCCCTCGAGGCATCTGTGTCTCGACCTGCCAGCCCGCCATTGATGCCTGCGGGCGTGAGCGTGATGCGGCTGCACTGGCTCGACGCGGGCTGCTGCGAGGAGAGGCTCGTCGACGGCGTTGCTCGTGTCCGCCGTGCTCCCGCACGCACACGAGCACCTCGGGCGTGAAGTCCGGCGGCCCGTTGAGGAGCGGCAGCAGGATCGCGCTGCCGTCGATCGGGTTCGTCACGCGCACGCCGTTCGCGGGATGTCGGGCAGCCGCGTCTCGGTGTTCTCCTCAATGTCCGTATGATGATCGACTGGTTGTTTGCGCCACACGATGAAGACCAGTGCCGTCCGGAGAGCGCAAACGCACTTTATATCCTGTCAAGAACCAAAAGTATGCGCTGGTTGTGGTATGAAGGGGGCTTATCCGTGGGAAGAGATTGGCTGCAAGTCGTCACAGCTCCAGCGGAAGGCTGATGGGCTGGCGCATGTCTGTCCTTTTCTGGGGAGGAACTTAGAACGAGGTTGCCGGTGGTCGACGTTGTAGAACGGGTCGTGAGCGACATGCGCAGCCACAATCCGATGGATCATGAGGCTTGCCGTCAAAGATGCGCACAGAGGACGGGGTAGGTACCATCGCTCCTCGGATGGAGTGTGGGAGCCTGGTCGGGTTTTCGAAAGAGGTGGCAGCGGCACCGGAGGGCGACGCGCAGGCTCAGAAAAATACGGGATTGCCTGAGTTGGCCTGCTGCGGCACAGCGTTCCAACAACCGTCGTCCGAGGCTGGGTTGCCATACATGCTCACTAGAGTAAACATTAGGCCTATCAATTTCGAACGGGAGGGGGGTGATTAACTTGCCTAACCGAATGGGTACCGTTACTCAACAAGGCGCCGCTGGCACGCACGAGTCCGTTCACGCATCGAGCGGCGGACAGAGCTGTTCTCGAGGTCCCAGAGCGCGCACCACGCGAGTGGCCGTTGATGTTGCAGGGACTGATCACCCGGGCCGGATCACAAAAAGAACACACGAGCGAGGTCGTGACGACGATCGCTTCCAGGCCTACGAGTGCCCGAAAGCGTGGGCTGCATGGTTGAATTTCCAGGCGGGCGCATCGGGGCAAGGGGGCGACTCAGGCACAGGCGTGCCCAGCGTAGAGAGCGGAGAGGCCGAGCGACCAAAATGTGAGGCAACTGCGCTGTCGCAAGCAGGTTCGGTGAAACCTCCGCCGTATTTAGGGATTCCTATGTGTTGAAGGCCGGTTTTCAGTGGGAAAAAGACAGATAAGGTTTTTACGGACGGGATGCCTGTGTTGAACGGCAACCGCACTCACCGCTGAGACAAACATTGATCACAATACACCCCACTTGATCAGACGCCAGGAAGCCCGTCGTGGATAAGGCTATCACGACCAAATCACGCGCAACAATGGCTCGCACCCACAGAGTGTGCCTTGGCGCAACACAGGGAGTCCCACAGAAAATCTATATCGTCATAAAAAGGTGGGAGAAACATCACTTTTACAAGCGTCGTGTTCCCTGCGAGGGTGAGACCGCGGTGAGACCGCTGTGGAACTGCACTTGCGAGAGGGCCAACTTTCACTCACCACCGGTCGGCCCATACAGCGAGACTCCACATGAGTAGAGGCCGCCCGCACAGTACGCGAGCGTGCCAGCGAACGTGTACGGGTAGGTTCGCGTTCGTGGTAGGCCGCTAAATTGACTCGCGAGGTTCTTACACACCAAGTTGGGAACCGCGGCTCGTGCGATCAGCTCGGCAAAAACGGCCGCCTCCGCAGTGCTATATCACGTGATGCATGCCGAGGAAGGAAATGATGGCGCCGGCGGTGAACAGCGCGGTGTTGGCCTGTAGTTGGCCTGCGCAGCTGCCTGCAACCTGCCTCTGCTCGTTGTCTCTCCCAGCGAACGGCTGAAACACCGCGCGTGCGCACGCACATACACATACACACATCGCCAGAAACCTGCCTCGGACGTTGCTTGGGTCAACCGTCCGCCTGCGTCTCTCTTTTGTCGCTCGTTCTTACTGGTCGCTTCGAATTCTGGGTCTGTGGACACTATCGTTTGGTTACCTACTTCTGCGAGGATCCCTGTGACAACTCAACTACTCGACCGCCGCAACCTCTGACATATCATCATGGCCACAGTCTCGTCATACCGACTGGAGACTCCTCGCCCCCGTCTACCCCCACCCGTCCCCACTCGGGAACAAACAAACTCGCTCTGTGCCTGCACTTGGGTATAGAGAGGCCGACAACACCAGAGCACCACTCTATGATCTGCACCGACCACCCACCTCACCCCACCTTTCCCCAGGTCCCCAACTCTAGCCCACGGCCCGCAGCCAGTCTCGGGCCATCGCATGCAACGAATGAACCCCCGCCGCAGGGCCGGGCCCAACGCCCTCGCCAGCCCTCGAACGCGACCTGGAGAAGTTTAGCCGATCTCTGTCGAGGGCCTGGTGGCTGTGCCGCCGGCGACTACTGCGCAATCACCACTGGAAAGGTTTTGTTCCAAACAGGTACTTCAACAGGACGAAGACCGCCGGGCGCGGCGATGACGAAGACGCTGCGACGCTTGCCGTCGTCGCAACCGCGCGCCGGGTTCGCGCGCGGACTGCAGGGCCCGACGATCCGCGACGCGTACCACAGCCAGCGTGACGCCGCCGGCGCAAACGACCGAGTTCACAGGCGCACCTCGCCGACGACGACTGCCCCGGCGGGTCGCTGATGCCCAGTGCGCGCGCGGCTCCCACGGGGCCTGCTGCGCGCAAAGTAGCGGCTCGAACACGGTTCTAGCGGTTGGTGTGATGGCGTGGTGTACGATGGAAGTATGACGCCGGGCATCGAAGCCGTTTTTGCGAGGGCCTGTGGGCGGTCCACATGAGGCTGTCTCTGTTTGTTTTAGCGACCCCAGAGTGACACCTGTGACAAATGAACGCATGGGGTTCCCATTCGCGAAGTGAAATGGGAGAATTGATGGACGCTGGTGGGTTCCAAAGAGGCGGCGGGTGAGTTCAGTCAATGAGTAAATCTGTATAGTTTGAGACGCTATCGGGTTAATCCCTGCGTTCCCAGAGCCCAAGGCGGCAAGGAGTTTATGGTCGAGGGCGATTTGAATATAGGGAAATGAGAACGTAGATAGTCCCCGACAGATGAGTCTGATTTCCGACTGGACTTTGCGTCTAACCAGGTGTTTGGGGGTTTCGAAGAGGGGCTTTCTTTGAGGACGACGTGTCACACTGTCCCTCGGCGGCCCCTGGCGCCTTTATTCGCCCTTTGTACACCACCCGCTCTCTACCTATTCACTTCGTCTGAGTGTAGCTAATCACGAACTCTCTTCCTACTGATGGCTCGAGACCTTCAACCCGGCTCAGAACAAACAACCAAACCGCCGATTGCCGTCGACGACCCAGGACCGCAGCGGCCCTATAGCGGCCAGCGACCCTTCCTTGACCACCCACATTACCGCCCACGCTTTCGTCGTCGTATTCTTCCGCCACAACACGATGGCTCAACTTTCAACCTCTGGGATCGTCCACCGCCGACGACTGACGTCGATGCCCCGCAACACGCCTACACGGACAGAGGACGATCGATCACCGTTTCGTCAAGGCTCCACAGTGGCCTGGACTTCGGGACGCCGTGACCGGTACGTGAGAGACCTGAGATTGCACACCAGCTACTCGTGCCTCCAAACCGCTCGAATACCTTGGCAACCTCCTCAAGATTCTTCCCGGCCTTTTGTGATGGCGAAACACCGCTGCGAGAGTTTTGACCTCGCCGACCAAGCCCCGCCCCCGTCCCGGTGACGGTCGAGGGAAGAGCGCGGGACACGCAGGACGCCAGTCGGCGAACGATAATAGACGTCCCCCCCCCCCCCTAGGCACCGGGACGATTGGTGGATTGGCCAAGACAGAAACGACGCTCCGGCTGGCAGGGGAAAGCTGGTGGACCCGGTTCAAAGGCTGCTGTGGTTGAGAACGCGCTCTTTCCTGCTAAGAAAGAAAGATAAGCTAGTAGACAAAAATAAGTAAAAGAAGAAAAAAGAAAAACAATCACTGCTTTTTCCAGAGGGCCATACTTCTCCCGGCACGGTCGTATGTATCCCAAGTTCTATGCTCCCATAGGAGCGAATCCTTGCCTTTTTCTCACTCCGCCGGCGGGCGAGTAATTATTCCTTCATTGCGCTACCCCATCATTCCCTCATTATTGTTTAGGTCGACCTCACGGACTACCACTGCCGCCATCGTGCACCACGTTCCGCGTGAAGGCAAAGGTTCCCCACTGATACATGTACGAAACTAAAAAAAAAACAAGACCATAAAAACCACGCTACGCCCGCGCTTGTATAGGCTGTACCTCCTAGTGACACTCCACCGTCTGTCAACAGATTGACAATTGAGGTGCTATTCGCTGAGGATAATGTAGAAGGAGAAACAAACGCAGTAACAGCTTCTAACTGGCAAGCTCTGTCGCTCTGGTTGTCGTCCACCGAACCTCCCGAACTGGTGATTGGACGGGCTTGGACAAATCTACGCCACAACGCGGCCAAGCGAAATAGGTTTTGGGTCACTGCCGTCCATAGCTCATGGGGTTACTCACAGCTCATAGCTTCTGCTGTGCAGGGTTTCTGTGCCTGGAAGGCTCGCTGTCACAGCGTCACTGGCAGCTCTGAACAATCGTCTCCCGAGGGTCTCCTGGCTGCCGGTGGTGGAAACTCGGCTTCGGGTTGGCTCTGCTGACCACTGAGGCCTTGGCCCAGCGACTTGTTGCTGATCTTCTGACCTCGGAGTGCGCTCCCCGAAAACATCTGCAGAGCCTGATTACACGCTCACCCGCTTTTACCAGTGCCAATAGGAGCGGTGCGTTAAAGCGAGTGAATGGTGTCCGTGTTCTCTTCGAACGCACAGCAAAGACCGTCGACTTCGCACTCTTGAAACTTGGCATTCTACTCTTGCTGAGCAGGATGGCGATAGAAACCATCCAGAAGCGGCTGATAGAGATATTAGCATCCTGTGTCTATCAACGAAAATGATACACACTTTTAGTTGCGAAAGATAGTGCCATAACTTCAAGGAAGGTTACAGTCCATCTAGCGTTATGTAAAGCGAAGCTATACCGCTTGAACATTGTGCTGTAGCCTATCGGGTTGTTACGGCCTTCCTCCGGGTGCGTGTGAGTCCTCCATCAAACTCTCATTGGTTTGTTGGCATTGGACACTAAATGTCCTATAGTTTCTGGCAGAAAAAACTCCATCATGATTTCGCTTCGGGTGTAGTCCATGACACTGAGGGTGTCTGTACCGCTACCTTTCAAAGTCTCAACAGAGTCGACTTCGGACGGGCAAATGCGCTAAACAACCTTTCAATTGCACACAGTCGAAGATAGAACCGCTACTACTCTGTCGACGCCTTACCCGTCTTTGACAAAGTGGCGGTTCATTGCTGTCCATATGTCAAACCCGCCTTGTGATATCGATACAGCGGAGTGGCACATATAGTCTTCTCCATAGTTGCTGGAAATCGTTTACTCAATCGTCACGCTCCCGACACGACGAGAGCACGAACCATCGGTCCCGCATCATTAACGCTTCTCCTCTACACGAACGACAGGGCTTCAAGGCCAGCGAACTGCCGCTTTCAATGCGAGAACGTCGACAACAGCGTTCGGGGCCGTGAGGGCCAATTTTAGTGACTATACCATCCTCCGCGTTGCTCCACAACAGCGATGATGTGAACGGGACGGACGAATGTACTAACGACCCTGCATGTGCTGCAGAATCGTGGCGATTAATTAACGAGGGTGTAATTGCTCCTAAGCTCGCACAAACATTACGGGCATCAGCCTTGTGTCACTTATTTACTAGGCGGCCCTGGTGAACCTTACCTGGAGCGAGGCAGCACAGGCCCTTCCAGTTTAACTACTAGACAGAGAGCTTTACGTTGTTCGGAAGGTGCTAGATCGAAAACGTGCCTGCCGCTCCCAGGTTGAATGAAGGTTATTGGCCACATGGACCCTGGGGTTTTTACGGCTGCCCGCACTTCTCAATCGACCGACGGAGCCACCACGAGGGGCCCCTATACATTTCCGTGAGCTTTTCTAACACCCATTGTGTTGGGCTAAGCACCGACTTTCATTACAAACACTGCTTTGAGTTGTGGAAGTTACAATTGCTTCTGTAGCTAGGAGGCAGAATCGTCCCACGGTCGTTGTGAACTATGGGCCGGCCAGGTGGGGTGCAACGCAAGAGTATCGAAGGTGGCAGCGAGCACGGTTGGCAAGGAGAGCAGCGAGGGTAATAGTCCGTTAGCAGCGAGGCAATATTGCGAATTGATATCTAATCTTCCAAAGGGTCGAGGACGCGAACAGTCTGGTGCTCCGGCGGAGAGGCTGATGAAATGTCAGGTAGTTATGCGGTTGCCACCCTTACAAAAGAACACAGCCCTGACCTTACCGACGGACCTCATCTTCCACCTCGCATTCTTCTGCTCTTCCGAACGATGCTCTTTCTGATGCCGCCTGTCGGCCGTTCAGCTTACGTAATGTATCTGATGCATCGCAGAGCTTCAAGATGCGCAGTCACGTGTCATCAGATGGTATCACATTAGGGAGGTGACGCTGCTGTACCATTCGGTTTGACGAAGTCCTGTTGGTTAGAACGGGTAGGGTCATGTTGGTAAAGATTCTCTGTAATGAGAAGTGCTGCTCATTTGCCGACGTACTTGGGCAGTCTTGCTTTGCGGTCTTAATGGCTTTGGATGGCCCACTACTAGAGTTTCACGTGCTTCCTGTTTCCACCTTGACGGAGACAACCCGCACGCTTGGGGCACCGATCGACATCAAGCAACTGGGTACGCAAATGTCTAAAAATTGAGATACGCTGCGGAGTGTGGTACTGTTTTTTACCGCACTAGACCCTGGGTTTGTATTTGTGTCCTGTAAGTGTTTCCTGAGCCACGGGTATACACGAAAATAGATTCACTTTGCCATTTCGGACCTTGTCGCGGTGCAATCGAGTGTGAGGTTGCCAGAGCTGAGCTAGAGAATCCGGGAGGTTTGGTGTCGATTCATTTGGAATTGTCAAAGCCCGAGCCCGTGCTGGAAGAAGCAGCTTCGAATGATGTTGCCTTTGTAGTAATCACTAGTGTCCACATGTTGAATAGTAGCGAGAGGTTATCGCTCTTTCAGAAAGAGTGTTGACAGATGGACAGAGCTTGATAGAGCAAGCTGCTAAGCAAACGCCTCATCAATAAGGCGAGTATTTATCACGAGAGATGTGTAAGATGTCCCGATAATCACCGTTGGAGCTTATATGCGTACTTTGGGACAGTCATTGTAAGGCGAGGACTCGGATGAAGGACCCGAAAGAATCAGACTTGTATTCCGCTTGTTCGCCGCTGTCTGGAAGAGCATCGATCCCATAGATGGTTCGGAGTCTAGCGGAGCAGCAATATATGCTATTCTTCAGATGGTTCGAGCTGACTCCCTGATGACGAGTCGAGGAGCTTCCAAAGAGGCGTTGTGGCTGCCAGTCGACCTGGCGGACGACGACCATGCCGAGGGGCGTCGACTGCTGCAATCTTTTCAGCAGGAGGGTCTCTTGTCGTCTGAGCCATAATTTCGTCCGCCCCCACTGGCACAAAGATGGTCAACAAGGACAGGTTAGATTGTAGCATCTTGCGAGTCATGATTGAACACTCAACGGAAGAAATTGCAGCGCGATCAGGATCTGACATCCCCTTCGCGCAACAGTAGAATTCTCTAGTCGATTCATATCATGAGTTTTTGACTTGATAAAGCATGTAAACTGGGATTGAACCATGCACCGACCGATCTGGATTCTTGTCAGTGTTACTCGTTCTTAGTTCCGCGACGAGCTGATGTTGGTAACATTGTACGTTTCCTACTACATCAAACGGTCCAGCAAGATGGGTGTATATCTCGCGATCTTCGTTGACATTTTCGACGCGATGATCCGTGTAGCCATACTTGAGAAATGTGTAGGTGTCCTGGATGGGGCTGCCTGGTCGAGATCAAAGTCGATGGTCCTCCCTTTTTGGATTGAAGCGCCTCCAAGCGCCCACAAGTCTAAGCGCGCAAAGGCGCGGCGACTTCCACGTCCGAGCACACAGAACGCTACTTTGCGTCTGCAGGCAACGCTCATGTTCATATTACTTGCATATTGGGCCTGAATTACGACAAGTACGAAAATATGGCAGAGCAGAACTTCTCCGGGGCTCTGGCGACTTGGAAAGGCGAGTAACCGCGAAGGCCGAACGTTCGAACGTCATTGACTTCTTTCGCACTCATGTAGAGATCAGTCTTCTCCGAGCTTCAGAAGACCTTGGATGCCCAGGGCATTGAACTGGTTGAGAACCAGAAGGAGAGTGTTTTGGTAGGGCGCAAAGCACTGGCCGACCGGACAAAAGGTGGCGTGTCACCCTTGCATCCGCCAACTATGCTCGCAACCGACTGAACAGACAATATTCAGAGTTTTAAGAAGATATCGGACGAGGAGAAGCTGAATGCATTCAAGGGCCTATTGAAAGGTGCATACTTCTCTGTGGCGTATACTGCCTGGGCTCACCGTAACACTCAGCATACCAGACCGAGATTGACAGTCTCACAAAGCGCTCCAAGGCAGCAGAGAACGCGTTCCTGAACGTGTACAAAGTT
The DNA here is from genome assembly GCA_035772785.1 of Phlebiopsis flavidoalba. NCBI lineage: Eukaryota > Fungi > Basidiomycota > Agaricomycetes > Polyporales > Phanerochaetaceae > Phlebiopsis > Phlebiopsis flavidoalba. Next base: position 75,732 of record JAOCPU010000063.1, read on the forward strand.
CTTGCGGAAGCACCAGATCCCTACCCCCTCCTTGAGGCAGCGGTGGTGCGTATTGCCATACTTCGCAGCTACAACCCAGTACTGAACATTCAGCTCAGGATCAAACTGTGAAGGTCGCTGAGGCGCGCGATTTGGAGACTGAGTTGCAACGCGTAAAGGATGAAAAACTCTGAGCTACGAAAGCGCCTGAATGAGACATCGTCGCTGGAGGCCGCCAAGAGGAAAGCGGAAGCTAGGGCTGAACAGCTCGAACAGCGTGTGAGTTGCATGACAAAACGAAGTGCTCTATCCTGACGACCCGCATATAGATGGAAGAGATGATTCAGGAGAAAGTCACACAGAAAGAGAATGAATTGAATGCAACATATGATGAGAGAAGATGCGCAACTACGAGGAACGGTGGGTGCTCTGTAAAATGTGTTGGACTCCAGTGTCTGAACTCCATGTGCATCTAGAGAACAAGATTTTGCAACGACAAGTCTCACTTGCTAAGAGCCAGTTGCGCGACCTTCGCATGTCGCACGAATCAAATCAGGCCAAATTGCTAGACCATACTCAGCGACAAGGTGCGCCTCTAGCGTCGGACCCGCTTTGCGCACCGGATACTAAATCCATTCACGTAGATCAAGAAGTCGTAGCCAAACTTGCGGAGCTCGATATGATGGTCGCTGACCTAGAAAGAGCAAACAGCCGTGTTGTAACTGTAGAACGCAGAAAAACGTGCGCGATCATTTGTCTGTACAATATCTCATAACCCTGATTCGGAGCGTACCTTACAGGAACTACTTCGTGCAGAAATTGAGGGCGATGAAGAGCGGCAACGAAAGCTCCGATCGGTGAGGCGCCACCAAGGTTCTGTCAAAGAAGGCGTGTTAACGGTAACAGACTCAGAGAACTGGAAGACAAGGTTTCCGCGAGCTTGAGTCGGAGACGGACAGGCTTTCACAGGCATTGGAGGCCCAGAAGACTACTACCACTGATATCCAAAGTGCGGCGGCGAAGCAGGTAGAAGAAATTTCGAGAGATCTCCAGAGAAAGGTTAGTGATATTGCGGAATTTCTCACAATGGGAGCATGGGGAGCCTATCTCATGGCGTTCAGGCTGGCGAGGCAGATCAACTACGCCAAAGGCTGAAACGGTACTCTGATTACGATGAGATTAAGCGTGAGCTCGAATCATGAGGTAAGCGTAATGACAGGCGATTGGTGTGACGATGGGTCCTAAGCTATCTGTATGCAGTACGTCGAGTTTGCGGGCCTCGAAGAAGATGATGACGCCGATACACTGGTTGGCGAGAACGACAGTGTGGACGCACTTGGCTTACACCTCCCGAATCCCAACGCAGACAAGGCTAGTGCGCAGAGTGGGAAGTCGCTTGAGGTGCTCCTCGCAATCAAGAATAAGAAGATCCTGGAGGAGTTGACCAAATTCCGGGTAGGCCATAATCCATCGAGTCGGTCCGCAGCACATGCTAACACTGGCTATTGAGATACTACACGGAGAGCTGGAGGCCTCACTACTCTCCGTGCAAGCAGATTTAGCTAATTCGGAAGCCGAGCTTTGAGAAACAGCGACCAAGCTCTAAATGAAAAGCTTGAGAATGATCTGCTCCAAGTCCAGGCACATAACCCCGCGCCCAAGGCTACTAATGGTTCCATCACACCTGCAGACGACGACGTCCTCGCCGCCTTGACCTTGGAAAGAAGCCTGCGGTGAGTACGGTATGACGTTCAGACCCAACAGTGACCTACACGAGGGCTTCAGTCTACACCAGCCAGGCAGAGCCCAATACCGTTTTACCTCCTCTGCAGACACATCCATTTCTACCCATCGTGACGGGTCAAAGGGATAGATTCCGCCAACGCAATGCTGAGCTCGAGGACGAGCTGCGCAAGCAATTCAACATCATTTCCGAGCTTCGGGCTGAAGTACGTTCCGATGTTGATCAATTACGGATGCGGTCTTATCGTTTCGCTAGGTCAAAAGCCTACAGGCAGACAATTTGAAGCTATATGAGAAGGTACGGTACATGCAAAGCTACCGTGAAGACTCGTCGCAACGGCCGTCGACTTTGGATCCAATGCCATCAAACGCAGCGGGTCGCTCGGATGACATGAGCAAATATCGAGCACGATAGTGAGTGCTCGCCTTATGACGTTCGTTATGTTTGTTGACCGTTGGTGTAGCGAGGAAGCGATGAACCCTTTCCAAGCCTTCAGAGGACGGGTGCGTAACGCGTGACATTGTGCTTGATTGGCTATCTGACATTGCCTGACTTCGTAGGAGGCAACTCGAGCTTACGAGTCGCTCAATGTCCTCGAAAGGGGTGTGCTCGTACTGACAAGAGCAATTCTAGGTAACAGACGCACACGGACAGCTTTCATCATTTATGCATAGGTTTACACATGCTGGTCATGTTCACAAAACTTACGAATGTACGGCATCCTCGGGCACCTCACTACAGAAGCAGCCGAGTCCTTATAGCTAATCTCAGTGTCCCGTGAATTATTTATTCGTACAGTATATTACATGCATTATGGATGGACATGGGATCTGTCTATGTGTGCGGCGAAAGTGTCAAGTAACCATAATCCTATCGACGTAATGGTCCTGGGACAGCAGAGCTTCTGGCTCTCCAGAACGTGGTAGCTTTCTCCACGGCGTCCATGACTGGTTTCATGGCCTGAAAGAATGTCAAGACAGGGTGCGGGAATGACTATATATCACCTACAGTACGAATTTTGTTACCATCCCACTCCGGACTGTGGTCGCAGCGAAGACCAGTGCATTCACTTTTTTCATTTGTCTGCTCAAGGTATCCGATCATTTTCGCTGCTTTAGTGGCTTTCTGGGCAGGTGTGGCAGCGGATGCCTGTTTGTAGATCCGATGGTGGCGGGTATATTGCGAGCCAGAACTGTCGTAAGAACTCGTTTGAGGCAGTTTGGCATGCTGTAATTTGTTGGTACAGGACTTCTGGTATAATCATCTGGAAATGCGTGTCAGGGACGTGAGGAAATAATGATACATGAGAATGTACCCTTCCGAAGCTTTACATCAAGCCTCGCGGCGACGTTCTGGGTCATCTCCTTCAAGGCCGCATCACCAGCTTTCCGCTCAATCTTGAGCTAGATGTCCGCGTGAGATCGCACATCCAGAAGAACAAAGTTTGGTAGTCCGCTACCTGACCAAAGTTTTGCAGACCATCCCTGCAATTGTGCCTTAGCCTCGTGTATGCTGGCCTTGACATCGATCTGGAAGCACAGAAGTCAAACAACGCGAGATCGGACGGTGGTTTTAAGCGCACAATGAAAACATACAGATGCAGCGGCCTGACTCGCGTCCCCGGATCGTCCCTCGAAGTATCGCTTGCTATCGAGCATGTTGAGAGCAATTCCAGCTGAAGACTGGGTGTCGTGAAGATCTTCCAAGTCCAATTGAGAGTAGCGCTACGGGCGGTCAGCTATGTAAAATAAAGAGAACACAATAGCAACATACATCCTCCAAATTGCTATCAACGCGTCTGCGTTTGTTGGGACCCTCGCCTCTGGAAGTACATGAGATAATAAATAGAAGCATCCACGATCATATATGACTTACAGAACAGAATCCAATAAACGACCAGAGTGTTCATTGAACTTGCGAATGAGAGGGAGCACCGCTCGCTGCTTTTTCCCGCTTGCATGGTGACGTCTTTCTCGTTACCGGTCTGATCAAGCGATGAGCACCCTCAAGTAAAGCGAACACTTGCTCTTACCTCTCCATGGTCTTCCAGCGTCGTCGCGCCTAGATCGATAAATATGTCGACTCCATCCTCGCGTAGTCGTTGGCGGCTCCAGTTCTGCTGCAGCACTCTATAAACTCCATTCCTACCGACGGATGAATTGTCTTACCATCGTCATCTTTCTCCAGGTACTTGTCGAATATAGGATCGTCTCTGACGACGTGCTGGGCCGCTGAAGACCGAATGGATGCGCGATGCGCGTTGAATAGTTTCGACTGAAAATAACGATGCCAAAACTCGGCTCGGACAGCTGTATACATGTATGAGAGTGAGTGTCAGTTCAAACTCGACTGACGTACCTTCTTGTCCACGTTCTCATTAAAGGCTTTCTTCACCACAGGATACTCCTCGAATATATCAAGCTTTAGCTGGGGGGTGATAACGATCTGTGATTTCTCCGTCTACAGTCTGAGGCCGTGGGTCAACTAGTTGACCAGACTTGCCCTGTTCGTTGGCTTTCCTGGGCCGCTTGCGCAAGCAGGACATGCTGTACCCCACACAGCGATCAATTCAAACCACGTCCACACAAAGGAGTACTAACCTCTCGACCTTCCCAGAACTCGTTTTCAGTGATCTGTCTGCTCATCACGAGCTCACGATGTAGCGCAGCAAGTTCTGGATTGCTCAAGAGCACTCGTATCCGAAGCTGATAATAATCATTCGTCGGGCCTGAAAGAGGGGTGCCATTCTGCCGCGAGTCGCTAGCTGCCACTGAGGGGGCACGAGATGTCGACGGACGCGACTGTGGTATCAGGGGCCTCGGACTAGGCGCATTACTGGACTGAGCGATAGGCGTGATAGGTGAAGGTATCGCGCTGGACGCGTTTGCCCCCTGTCGATTGACTCCAATGATATTCGTGAGGTCGGTCTTGAACCTCTCCCGCTCCTTCAATGCCTGCTGCTGAGGCGCAATGAACGTGAAGTTGTGCCCAGCATCGTCGGAAGCAACGCCAATCTTCAACCTGACCTGAGCGGCCTCCTTTTTACTGCAGAAGAGAGCTGAAGTGGCGGTCAACGTTACTCCGCTAACGCGGCGATTTCAGAATACGCCTCACATGTTGCTTCAGAAAGTGGTACTCTAATGGAAGGAGTGGGCTTTCCGTCCTGCGTCCATGACAAATGGGTGGAAGAGAGCTCGAGAGTGCCAGGAAGCTTTTTGTAGGATACTTTGGCGGTGAGCGTCGAGGAATGCATGGGTAGGCCGGGGCGTCCTGCCTGGAGAGAGACTATATGAGGTAAGCCAATCGGCGTAAGCAAATTGCTATAGCTCGGCCATCGCGTTTGGAGTGAAACGACGACAAGAAAATATAGTGTATTATATCAGCAAAAAGGTCGGTAAGACACGTCATGATTGGCTGTGAGTTATACCGCCATGTGGCATTTTTTAATCACCATAATTGGCTCGTTTTCTATAATTCGAATCATCACTGATGAGACTGTAATCGACGTCAACCATATTGCCTCTATAAACCCCATAAAGATGATAATCGCTGGAGGGCGCACAAGCTTTTACGCAATTGTGTGAAGTCTCAATCGGGCCCAAATGCCAGCACAAAATAGTTCAGAAGTTTTTAATACTATGGTATTGGAAACTACACAATAAGTACATGGTCATACTACTACACTACTTTAGACAGGCCACTCTCGCGCCTCTCGTGCCGCTACTGTTCACATCTATGGTCCCTCTGGCATGCGTCCAAAACGCCTGCGACCGGGGCCATTTGGATCTGCATCATGGGACCCGTGTCACCTTGCTAGTGTTCATACAATTATCACCCGCGACCACATCCCTCTTGAGCCGGCATGCTTTAGCCTTGTATTATCCATATCTGCTCAGCGATTCATGCCTATATGTCTTTGCTGGTTGCTCTGGTGTGTTGTTATCAGCAAGCAGTGTGTCCTCGTCAGCCAGCCCTGCGTACCGTTGTTGACCAGCCCAAAGCAGCTTGCCATCCCAGGTCAACCCCACCGCCAGCCTAGAGCGACCCGACCAACCAGCTCAGAACACCCTCGTCAGCCAGTCCAGATCCTCTGCCAACCAGCACAGAGTATTCGAGTCCTTGTCTGCCAGGCATAGCGTCCTCGTTCCGCGCAGGAACAGCTTCCAGCGGTGAGCCAAAACATCTTCTGGACAAGTCCTCGCCGTTCCGGGGAGACACGCTGTTGAATACGGGCAGCTGTCACGTCAAGGGTCTTTCTGCTTGTCCACTTGCGAAGAAGTGGGAGCTGCTGGCGGAGGGAGGTGATGACGGTGGACCAGATGATTTGAGTGTGTCGCACCGCTGCTGGAAATCGTCCTCTGTCGCGGCGCGGTAGTCTGCGTAAAACGCACGCAGGCTGGGGTAGAGCAAGTGCACAATGTCAAAAGCGGCACAGCGTTGCGTTGACCTGGCGTAGGGCGTGGTTGGCGGGCGAGAGCCGCGCGCAGCCCTCGGGCACGTCCGAGACGCGGAACGCGAGAATCTCCTTGAAAGTCGGGTCGACAGTGCTGAGGCGGCGGTGCTCCCCGCCCTCGGTGCGGCCGTATATGCGCGCGGAGATGCAGAGCCAGAGGTTCGCACAGAGGTTGTTCTCTTGGTCTACGGACGAGCGCAGCGCGACGGCGATGCGTATGTTCTAAGACTTGAGCACGTTGCCCGCGAGTACCAACATGAGAATTGCCTGCTACTCGAGCCGCTCCCAGTCCTCCATCGTCTTGGGCCCGATAGAGTCCGTCTCGAGCATCAGCGAGGACAGGCAGTCGTGCCCGTCGCCCGCGCCATGGACGCCAGACTCTTGACTGGTGGCAAAGAATGAGTGGTTAATGGGAAGAGCTCGACGAAGGGCTGGCGAAGATTTGCGATCGCGTGCTCTGAGCAGCGATTACAGGAACCTCTGCTGACCGCATGCTCTGAGCAGCGAGCAGTAGAGTATGATGAGGGCAACGATAAATCAGTACATTTATCGGTGCCAGTGACAGCGCATCGCAGTCGCTGTGGTAGAGACGGAGTAAGCGCTTGACGCGGTGCTTGGCAACGGGGCGCCTAGCTTTAGGGCAGACCTGTTGGCACTTGGCTTGCCTCGGACCGTAAGTCTAATATATAGTGAAGTGCGCATTGACCGATGCACCATGTACTAGGACACATCTATGCCATCGAGAAAATATTCAGCGTTTCGTTCTATCCTCTCACACTGTAGGATGTCTCAGCCCGACCAGCTACATAGTTAGGCAATATTTCCTATAATATAGACCATAGTTTAACAAATATGATCCTTGTATCTCAGGTGATACATAATACTATTTTTCAGTGACAAATAATTTTTCGAACTCTGTAGCCCAATCATAAGTGGTCCGCCATTATTCAGCAGCATGTAACTACTCTACAACCTGCTTGTAACTATTCCCTGGCTTGTAAGCAATTGGCAATGTCACAATAGACTTTTTTCTCCTTGTAGAGGGTCTATAAGTGGGTCAGAACAATTGTGAGCAGCGGGAACCACCAAGAAGCTTGTAAAATCTCATAATCGTGCTAGCCGCCTTAGAATCCTACCATAATCCATGTAATCCGTATGCGCGCTTATAATTACTACAATCGGAATCACGCATCACGCGCAGACGCGATGGCTATCCAACTTCTTGCTCTTACCTGCAGCTCGAGTCATCCCCCTCAACGCCCAGACATGGATCCCGCCGTGGAAAAAGCAGCTCATTGTTTTCGATTTCGACTGGCAAGCATCTCGATTTACGTGCTCCACGATCCATCCTGACTAGCTATAGGTCTCTGGCAGACCAGGATACGGACAGATGGATCTTCGAGGTGCTTGCGCCTGATCTGAGGCGCAAGATGAAGACCCTCAAGGATGATGTTCAATGGACGGATTTAGTGTATGCTGCCACCCCCTGTCCTTCTCGTGACTGAGCTCACGTTCATACAGCGCCCAATCTCTTCGGGAATATCACGCGCGCGGGCGGGTCGGAAAGAGGGAAGACATTGAAGGTGCTCTCAAGATAATGCCTTTCGTCAGTCAATCAGCACGTTGACTACATGTCGAGCTGACATGTATCGAAGCACCGGCTATGAAACGCGCTGTTCTGGCGGCGAAAGCTAAGGCAAACCCGAAGACCACCTTCTTGTGTCTCTCAAATGCGAACTCGGTCTTCATCTCCACTATCCTCAAGGTGCGCCTCGAACGCATGACATCTCGGGTATTGCTAATACGTCTTACAGGAAAGAGGTTTGGAAAATCTGTTCGACGAGATCATCACCAATCCCGCTGAGTGGGATCCGTCTGGCCTTCTCAAGGTCCGCAGACGGGTAGACCCTGCTGGACCTCAACACAAATGCGCAGTCGGCTGCAGTCCCAACATGTGTAAAGGTACCGACTGCTACCACAAATGCTCCCTTGCTTTTACTGATCTTGATTGGCTGTACAGGTGAAGAACTCGACGCGTTTATCGCGCGTCGCGGACAAACGTTTGATCGCATCGTATATATCGGTGATGGCTCAAACGACTTTTGTCCCATTCTGCGCCTTCGCGGGTATGTTAGCCTCATTAGTTTGTTGTCTCAGGGTGCTGATTTGTTCCAGTGTTGACCGCGTTCTCTGCCGCCGTCACCGTGGGCTCGAGAAGCGGATTGCCAAGGACGGCGAGTCTCTCGGGATGCAGTGTAAGGCCTTCTACTGGGCAGGAGCCTGGGAAGTCGAGGAACTGTTCGCTCAGCTATAGCAAAACCGGCCAGCAAAATGTAAAAATAGATGTCACGCAGTCATGTATGCATGCGCGAGGTTTCTCGTGTGTGTTCCTCAATTCAAATCTCAATTGAATAGCAAGCAAACACTGATCGAGAATTTAGACCGTAAGTTGCGGAACCTCTCATTGTCTGCAGCTAATGATGGTTTCTTAGAACTGCCAATCCTGAGGTTTGAATTCGACAAACATGACTACATTTTGCCGCCTTCGAGGTCTTATACATGTCTCTGAAGAGAAAGCTCCTCAGTGCGCGGAATTAACACCAAAGTCTCGATAACCCCTTTCGACAATCCTCATCTGAGGCGCCCTCAACGCCTTATGCATGAAGTTATAAAGCGCGGGCCTTCCCTCTCCTCGCGTAAACACAAACGTAAGATGTTATTTACTTGTAGGTCGCTTCGTGCTTTGGAACCTGAAATAGGGACCGCGGCTAGTCGCCGTACCCCACTTAAAGCATGCTCACAGTCGAGTTCAGTAGATGATATCTCGTCATAGATGCCATAACCGTATACCGACATCCGTCCTACACAACCTCGTGTTCAGCACGCAATACGTGTGCCAACTGAAATATGCTCCCGTCCCATGGTTCATCTAATAGGGTATTCCGCCAATCGCGGTCAGTAGCCCTCCGCCCGAAGATAACACTGTACCGTCCTCAGATGTAGCGCATGGCTGCTACATTTGCCGTACCCCGTCAAACCCCCGACAACAATTCGGCTTTTGTGCCTTCAATTCATCTCTTTAGGTCGTATAGGTCGTATTTCGCAACAAGATCATCTCTCGTGACCGAGGAGCGACATGTGTTCGTGCAAGCTACTGTAAGTGCGCTTGTCATTGGCTCCGTCTCCTCTGACCCCTGATATCACTTCTTCGTGTACCTAGTGAAAACAAACAGCTCGCGCAAACTCCACTATTCGACATGTCGAACATAGCCGTCAATTTGCATTTGAGCGTCACATGGGCGGCGGGGATAGTGAACAAGCCTTACGGGCCTGCGCTTCGGGTGCCCGAATTCTCAAACAGGACTCGGTCTATAAAGCCATGCCCCACCGAAAGGGGGTGTAGCGGTAGAGTTTTCGTACCTCCCAAAATGCGAGCCTTCATCTTCACTTTTTTTATTTGCTCTTGCGGCGCCGATAGCTGATCTCAGCAGATATATGACATTGTGCGTATTTCGTACGTGATAGTCAACACTCGTTCCGTGCTGAATATCGTGCAGTACGCTACAACGTGGGACAGGTCTCAGCTGTTCACGTATACCAACCTCGGAAATAACCCTATCAATTTTGTTTCTCCCCGGTTCCATTGGTCAAGCAGATATCGCAATTGTGACAACCAGATCTTCCAGACTATTGTCGGCCACGGTGCAACTCTGAGTATGTTCTCTACTGCAGCTGTGACCACACGCTCTAATCTTTCTTCCAGCCGATTCGTCGGCAACATTACTGAGCAATCTCAAGGTAACCACATCTCTGTTCTGTACAGCACCTCACTGATATCCCGCCATTTAGAACGCCAACGCTGCAACGTATTGGTCTATTCTTGGATACCTATTTGATCGTAAGGCAACTCTTCGCACTGTCGTGTACATTCCACCGATGAAGCTCTTATACAGCTACTGACGGAAACGGTGGGGCTGGGCTCTCCTACCTTCGTGTTCCACTCGGTGCTTCGGATTTCTCCGCCGCAGGTATGTCCCTCCCCACGCGGTTGTGCGGATAAATATCTCATAAAGTACATCAGTATATAGCTATGACGACGTCAGCGGGGACACTTCGCTCAATAATTTCAACATCAACAAAGCGCCCACCGTGGTCTTTAGCGTGATCAACGACATCCAAGGAATCAATCCCTACCTCAAGGTTCATCTTCTACCATGGTCACCTGTATGTCGTTTATGTCCGCCTCGGGGACACTGCTCTCACCGTTTTTTGCGTAGCCTGGATGGATGAAGGATAGCGGATCCATGAATGGCGGCAACTTTCTGAACCAATACATCAATATTTGTAAGTCAAACCTCGCTCGAATATCATCCGCGCCCACCAGATAGCTAACTGAATGATACAAGATGCGAATTATCTATTAAAATGCCCTGCAAGGTTTCCAAAGCCATGGGATCGTAGCGTACGCTGTAAGTCGCCATCCTGACCACGGCCGCCTTCTCATCTGATATGCTTCGACACAGATTGGCATACAGGTACATCTCATGTTATACACAGAGGAATTCGTCCGGACTAAGCGTATCTCACGTTTTAGAACGAACCCGAGAACAGCAACCCTACCTACCCAACGTGTATAGTCACTGCCTCACAAGAAGCTCAAATTGGCACGGCCTTGCGTACTCTCATGGACAATAACGGCTTCGCTAACACCAAAATCATTGCGTTACGATCACAACTGGATTGATGCTGGCGGATATCCAGTCCAAGTTGTAGGTCGCCCACTTTCAGGAGGAATGTGCATCCGTTTACTTTTGACTGACACTTTCCACGGACGCTACCAGATGGAACAAGCATTCAATGCATTCGCTGGAGCCTCTTTTCACTGCTATCAAGGGGAATATACCCAGCAAGCTTCGTTCCATGACGTGTTCCCGTCCAAGGAAATCTACTTTACCGAGTGTTCTGGTACCTATGGCACGGATTGGTGGAGCGACATCAAGGTTCTCTGCTCGAACTCTTAATCACAATTACCGTACTAACGCGAGTTTAGTGGTACATGGACAACCTGTTTATTGGCACTGTGGAACAAAACTCAATGTCAGTTCTCATGTGGAACCTAGCGCTTGACGGTACTGGTCGGCCTGAGCTGCCTGGTTCCAACTCGTGCAGTACACCTTGTCGTCCACTGGGTAAGAGAGTCCGCCGAGTGATAGTCAGGCTCATACTAATGTGCCACAGTCACCATCTCGGGGCAACAGCTACTCCGTGAACCAAGAGTGTGAGCACACAGCGATGCTATGTTGGCCTAAAGCTGAATCCGCACATCTACAGTCTATGCTATGGCCCAATCCGCCAAAGCTATCGTACCGAAGGACGCCAACGGGCCGTTCGGCCAGCGCATCGGCGTCTCCGTTCCGGTGGCAGCCTCAGCTGGGCACTGCGAGTCGGTGCTTTCGTCACTCATCGCGTGAACCCCTCGGACTGGCCGCGCTACAGCTTAGTTGTCCTCAATTGGTACGTATCAGACAAGTGAGAACTTTAGCCCAATACTGATAGCTATTAATATTGCAGGGATGACAGTGCGAGCACGACTTGGAACCCACAACCGGTATCGGCGACCATAGAGTTTCGTGGTATGCAAGTATGTGCTTGTTGCCCTTCCATTTGTCTGCTCCTGACTAGGTGTCATAGGCAAGGTACACCTTCCCAGTTGGAGTAACCACCCTCTGGTGGTACGCTCCGAAACACCAGCAATGGCCCCGTCCAGCTCGTTCACAACATCACCCAACCGAGCGCACATCTCAACAACACTAACGCTTCGGCGACCTTCATCCAGACGCCTGTCAGTGAAAGAATACTACGGGCTCCCAATTTGAGCTCTACGCCGCATTTTACCGCTTCTGTTACTTGGAGCGTCCCCGTCTCGACCGCCTCAAGCAGGAGCGCTGCTTCGAGCTTTACAAGCGCTTCCGACGCGACTCGCTCTCCACCGAGCTCGTTAGATTAAAGCTTGTTGCTGTGGTAGCAGTTTATATTGGATCGGACATGGCTATACCATACAAGAATGTAGCAGTAGCTCGTGTACAACAGAACGGACTTATGGACACATTTACCTTCCTTGCGCTTTCTCGATATCCCGCCATCATTGATCCGCCCTTCCATAACAGGTGACGCCACGAAGGCTTTCTCTTAACCTGGTAACCTGGGGGTACCGGGCCGACCGGCCGGCCACTAGTGATTGCCAGTGCCGCACTCTGCTCTTCAAGATATGGAAGCTTGAAAAGAAAACTGATACTCGCACCCCGGGAACGTTTACTGGCTAATTATTCACATTAATTAGTTCTAAAGAGAACGAGACTAAGTAAGTGCTAACGTCCGGGCCAACACTGCAAATTAAACTTGCATGATGGAGCGTATTGGGTAAGTATTCGGCGAGCCCCGCGGCTATGAGCTAGTAGCGTCCAGTCTTGAGCATTCTTTTCTGTGACTTCGCGCCCATGCCGCCTGGACGCAGAGTATCAATACAACCTGGGCGCAGACAATTCGCACTGAGACTCACCCTCTGACACGACCGCGAGCAGAAGAACTTCTTCTTGCAGCCGGAGCAAAGCCTGAGGCTATTGGGGCTCCCGCAGTTAGCGCATGCTGTCGTCTTTGGGTTGTCCCTTCTCTCTGTCGACACCCCTTCCTCAAGAACCGAGTTTGTCGGTTCTCCAGAGGCATTGAGGACGGGGACTGTCACGATGGACTGTCCCTTCCGTAGAGCCTTGTTATGCAACATCACTTGTGCACGTAGACTCGGAGTCGGTCTCTAGTCCGGACTCAGGCGAGATTACAAAGCTCTTGTTGAACTGTTTGCTTATGTTTCGGATGGACGCGGGGGAGTCCAAGGCTTTCGATACTGCCTTCTGTGTCTCTTCGACGGAGAAGTACTCCAGATCATAATTCCACGACATGGGCATGTCTGCGTAGTTCATGGCCGCAAAACATTTCCTGCAGAGCTTCTTTGCGCTTCACAAGCGAGCCTCTATCTGCCGCGGACAGAAGCTCGGCCCAGCGCCACGGGGTGACCTCTGCGGGGGGATGGGTGCCCAGAGCCTCCCAGTACGCTGACAGAACCGATACTCTCTTCGGCAGGTAAGACTCCCTCAAGCTACAGAGCAGGCATTCAGCACCAATGTGCCGCCAAAAGAGAGGGAAAACTTACAGTGATATCAAAATACCAGTTGTCGCCAAAGTCATACTGAATAAACGTGGTCTGCCCTTTCTCACGAATGATATGTGCAATTTTCCAGCTGAGTGGAGAGCGTCCGTGAGCATAATGAAAACCAAAACAAGATAAGCGAGAGGGGCATACTCGTCATCTGAAATATATCCATATCCGGTTTGTGGTAAATGCATCATATCCACTGCGTCACAGTCTTCTATGCCATGTCGTAAGTGTACTTCCTGGGACATAGCCTTTGGACATACCTTCGGGCCAAAGATGTGCGCCATCTGTGCAATCATTTATGACATGCGCGTGGAGGTTTCGCACGCTGAAAGGGAATGAGTTTGATCTACAAAGCGGGGCAGGGAATGTCTCACAATCCGAACAGAGGGGTGAAAATCTTGTCGACGAATACCGACAACGGTAGGCCCCCTGACACGCGTACTCGACGCCAAAGCCTGTCGCCTTGCGAGTTCGGTAGCTTCGGTATGTGCCTTAGAAGAATAACGTGAGAGTTCATTCCATTTGTACGGAGCAGCCGATGGCGAGTTACCGAGCATTGATGTATAAAATGTAATCGCGTGCACTGTACTCCTGGACGTTTCAATGCTCGGAGCTGTTCGACCTGGTCATCTGTGAGATAATAGAAAAAATAAGCCTGCGTCAGATATTAGCATACCTTCTTTGCGATTAGCGCAATCAACGAATTGTTTGCCCGGCGTACGTTGCCCCTCGTCATAATCCGATTGGATCTGAATCTGGTCCGAGGTAAGTTTCAGCAGCCAGTCTGTCACCTTCAACTTCTAAACCTTACCCTTCTTTTGCCCTATAGCCATCCCCGTTGATATATTCTTTGCCCTTCCGGTACTTGGTTTGCTGTTAGATGTATGGATAGGGGCTTGTGCAAAGCACATACAGGGAATAAGCCCCAGTGGGAAAACACGGGTCCCTCGCGCGGCTTTTGCGTCGGGGTGGTCATAGGTCATTGGATCTATCCACATCTGTAAGTAGCTATTGATTGCTCAGGAGAAGCGATATACACTTGCACCTTCCCAGAAGATCTCGTCCAAACCCGTGTGCCTTGTCCTTGGCATGGAACCTTACGAACTCTGGAACTTTTGGGACACCTGAGGGGGTCCAACGAAAGAGCGGGGACATATTATAATCCTTGCAGGGCCGTGAAAGGGAGCTGTGTGCGAGTGCGGTAGTGGTCAGTGGTCGTGCGGTGAAGGGACAGTCTTGAGAGTTGAGACACCCTAGCTAGTTCGATTCCTAAAAGGGAATCGCGTTCCGGTTCCTAAAGAGGAATAGGTGGTTTCATCATTCACATAGACGACGGGGATCTGTGAACTACAGGTGCAAAACACATCACAACATCTCCGCGCTACTAGTACAGTCAGACAGCTCATTCAAAGATATGACGAAACAACCCCAGAGGCCTGAGTACCGAGACTCTTGATCTTACCGTACACCTAGACGACATGCACAGAGACAATGGACATCATGACATCCCTCGTAGTAAGGAAAACTTAGTCCTCAGGTTCACGAGGATCTGCTTTTGCACGCAGCCTCGTACTCCTCAAACGGCTCGACGCTGAACTCGAGCGGTTTTGTGAGCGGCTCGAAGCTCTCTCCCACGCTCTTCCCAGCTGCTTCAGCCTCTTCATCGTCGATCGGCCGGCCGACTGCGGTTCACACTGTACAACTGAAGTCCTATGAGTGAACCTCACATGCTTCCATTTCAAGTGTAAAAATACCTTGATACGATTGGCACGAGGACGTGACGTGTAAATCCCAACTGCGCGTGCGTGTGAGTAGAAGTATACGGAGGCAAAGCAGAGAGGCCTACTTCCAAGCAGAACGGACGAAGGTCGGCTCGGTGTTGTTCGACGAGTCCCATGTGCGCCACACAGAATTCGAGCCAACCCTCCGCGTCGACAGGGATGTCAATCTTCCAGAGGCGCCAGGCATGGTAGTGCTATATATGGCGTCAGATCAACCGTGTGTTGGCGTGGAGGATGGAGGGGAGGTACCTTCTTGGTGAGGTTCTCGGGAGGAAACGGTTCGGCGTACCAGACATGACCGCTATTGAGGGATGAGTTGAGGTTATATGAGAGGATGTACGACTCACCCGTCGGAGCTGACTTCAACACGTTCGACCCAGTTACCATTGCCGCTGTATGCCCAGCCTTCCAAGTGGATTTTGCCGTCGTGAATGATAACTTTACCGTCAGCAGGCGTCATGATCGCGCTCCTGCATAGAACAGTGAACAAATGGAGACGCGAGGACAAGGTCACAAGACGTACGAAAACGGGCATAGCTTGGATAGAAAATCCATTGCTCACGAGCACGTTCTGCTTCCCGACCTGCACCAATCTCAGCAATCAATCACCACCTACGCAAACACCTACGTACCTGCTTGACTTTTATAGTACAAAATACGGGGAGTCCTGACGCTGCACAGGCCCGAAGCTGGGCTCCGAAAGCGCGTTGATGCGGTAAACCCACTTGCAAGCTGCGCGCGCCAATGTAACCGGTGACGACGACGCGCAGCGGGCCGCCGTGGATCTTGGGCAGCGGCTCGCCGTTCATCTCCCACGCGAGAAGTACCTCCTCGTTCGCGCGCACCTTGCGCCACGGGCGCGCTGACGGCGTAGTTGTATACCTCGCCCTTCCTGCACGCGATATCAGTACCGAGAAAGATGACTGGAGGGAAGGAGATGTACTTGAAGTAGGTGTCTGCACCGATGAACTCGAGGTGCTTGCAGTCGGGCATGACGCCGCCGCACGCGCGTTTGAGCACTTTCTTGAGGGGCACGCCGCGATACACAGCCGTTCCGCTGAATAGGGTTAGAGTTTCATCGATGAGTGCAGGGAATGGTGGCGTACATGGCGCGGACCTCGCCCCAGGGAGCGTTGATCACTGGGCGACATGTGAGCATCCCAGCATACGCCACAGAGAGGACAATAAACGAGCGCACATTCATCTCCGTCACCCGGGTACATGTCGATTTGCCTCTTCTGCGTCGCGTGCCACTGCATTGAAGGGTGACCGTGACCTCGGCTTGTCTATATAGGAGTTAGATACACGATGCGTTATTCGTTTGAATAAACTTACGGGAAGAGCTCGGGGTTCTTGAGGTCACGCAGAGCAGAGATCTTGACCGTGGGTAGTCTTGAAACAAGCCCGCCGATTTCTAGCTCGGAATGCGTCGTCCGTCGATGTCGGGCGGAACACCGCCATGATTCCTCACACTGCACGAGACACCGTCAGAAACGACGATCAGCTGGGTATATGCGTTCCATAACATACAAGTGGTGCTTGTTCTGTGTGATCCGCCCATCGCCCAGCAGGTGCTCCGGGCGCGTCTCGCCGTTGTAGGGAAAGTCCAGCACATGCAACATGTCATCCTTTTCCTTTCTTGACCATCTCCCCAGCTGAAAAGTCGACGATGGACTTTTAGGCCAAGCGCCGCGTGGTACTCTTTCCAGCGATGGCCAATGAGAATGGGGTTCGTCTGTGGGAGCGGAACGAATTGGGAACTCTGATCGATGAGAACTGTTAGAATCACTATCCCGCTTATTCTGAACGAAGTGTCACGCTGACCTGGGATGGGACTGTGAAATTTATTGGTCTTCAAAAGTTCACTAGCCCGCGACGCGCTTGCGCTCGGGCGCATTCTCTCCCACTCAATGTATCTGGCATCAATGGCATTAGCATTGCAACACAAACGAAGAATTGAGAGAGAAGGAGCACCCTATCCAACCAGCCCTTTCCTCGGGGAAGAGCTGCTCAAGAGGGACACCTTGTAAGGTCGGTTCATACACAGACTCTTCCTGCTTTGGTTTGTTGTCTTGATGGCGGACGTGTGGCGACCATAGCTATGAATGGTGGTGAGGGGCCATGTAGGGGGACATCCGGGAGCCAGAGCGCGCGTTCACCAACCGTGCCTGGCTGAGGAGCGTATAAAGAGGTTTATTAGTACCTGAGGGATGCTTCCTCTTTATCTTTAGTGATGAGGAGTCCATTCGCGAACTCTGGCGGCGATGAAAGTGACGCCCGTAGGCGTACCAGTGACGGGGAAACGAGCACCACCCGCGGATCGAATTGCCGTCTGGCCCCTCCGGGCCGCAGGAAATACCTCACTGCCAACCTCCACGCGTACTAGCCCGTTATGTACCGCTTGCACCAACACATCGCTCAGACCACCCTGCTGCCGATCCGCGGTGAACCAGCCAACGGGCACGAGCCACAGTTATTTTGGGACAACCCCGCCAGTCGAATTGCGATATTTCGAAAGGGGCACTCAAGCGGACGTTCTGCCCCCTATCACGTCGCGAAGAGCTATTTCTCCTCTGCCAAGGGTCGGACAGGTGCGGCGGGATACAGGACCTGCGTAAGGACAGAAATCGCCAGACAAGTAACCGGCTCTCTGTGACGAAAGATATCAACACCGAGTTGACGAAACCTAGGAAAGCTAAGGCTTGAGTTAGTTTGACGTGCCCCATTATGGCAGACCCACGGCGCGTTGATACCGGTGGGCTATATAAACAGAGGATTGGGATGGGATAAAAACGCCAGAACGACGCTAACGGTCCGCCGGTCGACGGCGGATAGAACGCCCGGGGGGTGCGCTTTAGTATCGATTAATCCCATCATCATGGGAGTTCGAGCGAATCGGACGGTAGCGCGCAAGAGGAACTTTGTCATCAATGGGCTATGTAAACGTCTGTGCCTGGGGCGAAGCTATCTATACGCAGGGAGCAATGACCTGGACAAAGATTGAGGAGACCAGAGGTTAATATATCGTGATGTAATTGACCTCACACCAAGTCAGACCAAGCGCGTCCACAGGTGCTCTCGGATTCTTAGCCGCATATCGTATATGACATTATAACATACGGATCTCCGCTATTCTCGTTGTCGTTTATTGGAGCTGTTATAATTCTTAGCCCACGCGAATGGGGAGGATGCATGGATGTTCGCGACCAAGTCTGACCATTCGGGACGCGGACAGTCCCTCGTGGCCACACGCATTACGTAGACGCCACCCAGCCACTGGATCAATGATGACGTCGACGCGCCGGCACGCGCATCGTTCCATCCCCTGAACTGGACACATACTTTCGCGACAAACCCACCAGCCATGTATCAACACACACTCAACAGCGACTTGCAGCAATCTTCCTGTAAACAATGCTCAGGTCATCTGCAGTAAGAACGCCTGAGGACGAGATGCACCCTGGCGCACCTGTCCCGTGCGCACAGCGCACACAGACCAAGGCCCTAGACAGACTTTCACGTCACGGACCGTCGTCACACACCTCGCGGCCCTGCAGCAGCAGGTTGGGGCGACTGTCCTTCTTGCAGGTGAGCGTAAAAAATTTTTTTTCGTGGCTAGAACCTCATCCTCACATTCCCTAGGCTACGCCCTACTACCAGCTACTCTAGGCCTCGCCCTCCCTTGTCGCCCCGCGCCCGCGCTGCCGCGTGACGCGCTACAACGAGGTCCGCACCCGACGTGGTATCGTGCGGGTCCGACCACACACGTCAAGCGAAGCCATCGTCATCCTGCGCGGCTGCGACCCTCTCTCGCTCATCGCGTCGCCGGGCTCCGTGCCGGACACGTTTGTGGACATGGGCTAGCGCAACCAATTCCAAGGCGACCACGAGGAAGACATCGACCGCGCATCGTCTTTGGCGCATGCGATGACATCCAGGGCCGTGCTTTGGTGAGTCGCGCGCCGCGGGGGAGGATGTGGGCAGAGGCAGGGTCTTACGGCAGGAGGAGAGGGGGCAGATTAGGGCGATCGTGCAGACGAGGGCTGGGGAACTGAAGGAGAAGATGAAAGGGGAGGCTGGTGTTGCGTGTCTCGAACGATGAGAAAGGGGTCCGTCCGAGGCGTGGTTGCTCGCTGGCGTACTAACCTGAACTCTGACCAGAGTAGTCAGAGTCTTACAGGAAGACGACGAAAAGCCGTAATTTGGACGAGCGGCATCATGGACGGGGTCATGCGAAGTTTTTTTGCATCACTGCTGTACGTTGCCTGTAATTGATCTCCTCGAATATCGTTCTTAGGCTCATCTTGGCGCAGAGCAAAGCGATGCATGATACATGATCCTTTGTTCAGTTTGAGATTATCTCACCGTACGTTGTGTGAGGGCCCTACAGTACCCGCAATAGCGATTGTGTTACATGGGGACGTGAAACTCGGAGACTTTGATGTATGGAAGAATTGTTTGATTGTCTGATCGCAAGACGGCCCATCGCGATGTTGGATATAGGAGGCGCGACGCCCTGCTGGATTTGTTAGAGCCTATCTTGGTTTTTTTTTATTGTGCCCTTGTGTGAGGTATGCGACGTATTATGAACAAATTTCAGGTATTCGACACATTGACGAGATCCCGCGCTTTGCGATCGCTCTGTGAGTCTGTGACTGACGGTCGACAAAGGGACCGTGCAATGCCAACACGGTGATACAATCGATATCTTGCGAGTACATAACTGGCTGATCAGTACTCAAGTACGCCCTACTCTCCTTTCGATGAAAGCTATTATCGCTGTTCAGCCCGGCACCATGTTCACTCTTGAAGAGACTCGCATGGAGATGGTAGACCTTTGCCCATTATTAAGTAGTTCTGCACTATTACTTGATAGTTTTGGTTTTCCATTCCGCCAATAATTTATTACCATCAGTCGTCAAAATGCATATATATTCAAGTGCCGCCACGAGTAGGTCACGTGCTTTCGTGCGGCATAGATGCATCGTCAGTTTTATGAACCTCATTGTGAGCGCTATGTCCTCTATCATTATCTCGACGACAAGATCCATTAAAGAAATAAAAGACCATCTGGGCGCGCCCATCTCTTGCCTGCCTACAGTGATTTTCTGTGCATTGCGATACATGTCACGGCTGATTAATCAGGTGCTGAGGGGCTAGTCAACCTTGTGAATTGGCTGTGGTGAAACAGGGACGAAGAGGCTGATCATGTGGGTTGAAACTTTCAACGCTGGGGTTAGTAATATGATTCAGCATTACTGACTAGCGGTCTTCAGCTGTGAGTAACTTTCATAAAGCAAGAACACAAACACACGTGGCAGAAAGCATCATGATTCATCACAACATACTTGTTGATAGCTGCCTCAGTGATCTGGGATACATGTGAAGCATTTGTATATATTAGCGTTGTATGTCAGTTTCGTTTGGTGAGTACCCGCCTTTCAGTTTGATGCGAAGACTCCTTAGACATCTACTAATGTGAAGACCTACTACGTACCAGCATTCTCCGGCCGTTCATGTTTTCGCAATCTCTGGTACTAGACAAACGTGACAACTCGTTCTCGGTCTTCGGTTGTCATCATAATGGCTATCTGATACCGTCCCTGCATCTATGGGGCAGCCAGACGTCACAACTGGAAATTTTAACCTGCACTGATGTACGGATTCGTGTAAGATCATTATCCTTCAGGCAGCACCTGGGGAAGCCAGAAGGGCGGGGGGCCGTCCACCGCTCCATCAGTCGGTTGCCGGACTTCTTGTACCTCCTCATTCGACAACGAATCGGGATTACCGGACAGTCTATAGTATAGACATTTGGACATGTGTGTGGTCATGAATCATTTTCTCTGTCGATTCGCAATATTGAAGGGGACCTCAAAATTCAGTTGTGAGTTTTATCCCGGCGGTACTGGGAACATAAGTCTCTTTACTAATAATAGTCCTCCATGCTCGTGCGGCAACCTCGCTCATTCACAGAAGCTTTGGTCCTCCACAATCGCTTGGCGGCCAAACATTATGGACGCATACGGCCGAGACACTCAAGCCGAATGATGAGGAAGTACCACATCGGCTGACGATCTTCTGTGATTTTTGCGGCGGACCGAGCCGGTTAACTATGAATGCCGCCTACCGAGAACGAGACATATTTTACTGACGAATGACCGCCTTGCGATCCGCTTACACACCGGCCAGGGTACTGTCTTCTCGCTCCTTGTAATGTGTGCATTTCCTCCGGTAACGTCAGTGCTATATTGCCCGAAGCTGTACCACCGACGTTCATGCCTTAGAGTTTTCTTTGGACTACAAATTACGATCACACATATAATATCGCTCCAGTGGCCGACAGCGCTAAGTATACGGTTCCTCCGCGGCAACCCGGGATAAGAAGCTTCACAACATGACGCGGCTGCGCTTGTTATATTACATGGCCCTAACCAGTCTCTTTATAATGCCTTTTGCGCGGCACTGCGTGTTAACATCGTAAAAAGCGCCGCACCTCAAATTCATGATACCGTCCCGACTGGCAACCACTTCACGTCTGCTTTAGACAGGTCTCTGTGGGCGTTATCTATCATCAATGTCACATTGCATTATGCAACATTCGCGCACTATTCAAATGTCATCGTCAATCCTCCAGTGACACCAGCAGAGACTGCGTGTAGATGTTGCCCCAACCTTTCCATGGCCTAATGACCCCTGCTTCCCCGTCGCTATTTATTGGCAATCCATCTGGCAGCCACCCATTGGATTAATAGACTTCTGGACAGAGCCCCCGGAAGAGAAGAGGCAATAGAAGAGCCTCCCACGAAAGTACAAGCACCGAGCGACGCCACACCAGAAGGTGTCTCGGATGCGCGCCAATAGCTGCGTGGTATTATAACGGATGTCATCTCGTTCACGTTGACTGTCCCAGCCTATGTTGCCACTTGTGGCTAAAGTATCTACATTGAGTACTTACCGTAAATTTATAGATACGTTCCTTATTCTACTACGTTGTTTGTGTTGCTCAATAGACGGTGCAATTGCGTTAGATGTCGTATCTCATTCTTGACGAAGCTTGACGCGAATTATTATGTTATAAGAGAGGAACACGGATCGCGCTGGCTTGCGGTCGGTCCACGTGGTGCCCTAACAACGGATCAATTGACACCACTGACATCGTGAGCTGACACTAAACCTATGAACATCCGTCACCCGAGGCATTTCCAGTCGCTCATAAGTGCTCTGCAATGCCCATGAACCACCTCACTCGACGGTGAGCTATGGCACTCTAGTACTGAGATAACACGTGGCGCTGAGTCAGCAACCGGAATCATTGCCAAAACCTCGATTGTGGCGATCGGCGTGCGCCCGAGTTGTCCGAGTCTGCGCCTGTCCGCGCTGCCCTCTCATGTACGTGCATCTGTCCTCAGGTCCCGCTGAAAATTGACAAAGGTTTGTATCTCCAGGCAAGTTGATTCACGGCGTTTGCATGGTAGTCAAACACATACAAGTATGCTTTGTGTCTTCTATCTTTCGCACGTTACCGTGCACATCGTATCTCCCGTAATAAACTCAGTTCCTGCTCTGCCCAGCGTTGTTCCAACCTTTTCACTTTTCTGCAGGTCTCACAGGCTTCTTTGAATATAGATTTGCAGATACTGTAACTTTGATTCCCCATGCCTCCCCGCGATCGCCTTGTTCTGCGCCTTTCTAAAGAGCGAAGCAGGGCACTATCTTCGTTGTATAGTGCACGTATCCCGACCATCATGCATATGCATCATGGCAGCCACCAATCCTACTACAATGGCTTCTATTGCAAAGGCCATGATACTCGGAGATAACGTACCCCGCTACCGCATCCAGAGGCTGGATGTTTTAAGCTTAGCAAAGGACACCCGTCGTACACTGTATAGAACATCCCGATGACCCGTGCAAGGAGCTCTCTCAGATGCCAATGACGGTGCTCTCAGGTACAAACTCTTGTCAAGTAGAGTATTTCCTGCTTTTCTGATCGATTGGCTGCATCCTGTGCTGTGGTCACTACTAGAAGGTGAAGTGATAACAATCAATCAGATGGGATCCAGTATCACCCCTGCTGATTCATTCAATGTTTGTTGGTATATAGCTGGCGGCACTAGGCTATGAGTGTGTGCGTTTTCCCGGTATCCACCACTACGGCACTAATCACTTCTAACTGCGCTTGAGCGCTGAGACTTGAGGCCAGTGAGGTTCTGTGATTCATTATCCGCAAGCATGTCCCCCGAACAAAGGTCTCAGCTGCTACTAATAGTCGAGAGCCTCCTGATTGTGTAGGTTCAGTATCATCGTATGGTTGCCGTACGCGAATCCGACCAACTCATCAAGCGTTCAACATTAGCGGAAAAATGCCCATATATCCAAATCGCCGCCACTAGTCGGTCATTCCTTCCCTGCGGATGACATTTTACTCACAATCTTTCTACAGCTCTCTACTTTTACCATTATTTAACGACAATTCTATGAGGAACTAGGAGACCGTTTGGGCCCGCCCATTCTCTGCCGCCACAGTGATATTTTGGCGCATCGCGATATATGACGTTGATCAATCGAGGGATGGAGCTGATCGACCTTGTTTTGATTGGAACTTATGGTTACTTGGCGAAAGATGCTAATCACGTACGCCCAAACTTCTATTGGGGCGGTGATCACTCACAATTCATAAACCTATACTGACTATCAGTAGGCGTAAGTGATACGCCTTAGAAAATAGCTGGAGGCTGAAACATAATCTCTTTGCAAATGTACACGCTGGTTGATAGCTGCTCAGTGACTTGGAACGTGTGATTTGCAGTTTGTCAGCTAGCATTGTATATCAGTTATACAGTGTGAGCAAGACCTTCTTTATTTCACGCCAACAATCCTAGAGTTCCTTTTCAAATATTGTCTTATCAGCGTTCGCGGCCATTCGTGTCTTTGCAGTTTCTGGGTAGATGCATGACACTAGCCTTGGCTGTCATCATAGTGGGATTATTCTACCCCATTGCTATCATGGTGGAGAGTTCGTAGTACTAAGCTGTCAGTTTTTGAAACTTTGCCGCGCTGAGTACTTTGCGTAAGGTCTACAACTCGAGCAACGTTTATTTTGGCGGTGCTCTCCTTCCGTTCACAGGGTGCGGATTTATAAATGCGCTGCGCAGTGCTGACGGCGGTATAACCCCAG
This sequence comes from Phlebiopsis flavidoalba, assembly GCA_035772785.1. Classification (NCBI taxonomy): domain Eukaryota; kingdom Fungi; phylum Basidiomycota; class Agaricomycetes; order Polyporales; family Phanerochaetaceae; genus Phlebiopsis; species Phlebiopsis flavidoalba. The sequence goes on from JAOCPU010000063.1 coordinate 100,083, forward strand.
CCTACTCGAGTGATGTAAGTGGTCTTATTTAACTCATAATCTTCACCGAGAAGAAATGCGACGAGGTCACATTTTCAGGCTGTAAGTCTCAAATTGTTTTTTAGAGCCATCCTAGGGTTTTCAACGAATCCGATACGATTAGTCTTCCTGGATTTTGCAACATCGGCTATTAACGGAAGGACTGGTACTTGCTACCGCTCAATACGGGGTAAAAAAACTGTAACCACTATGCGCTAGGTACAATCGACGTTGAGAAGGATAGGATTAAAGCACACCGACATCTTTGATTCTACGGGAGGGTGACTATTGACATCTTAAAGGAATGATACCTCTTTGCTGACGAGACGATATTTACCCCATATTGTAGGGACTGTGTTCTCTTTGTGAGTTCGCTCTGCCCTACTGTACGGCGGTGTCCTGTGGCGGTGCTCACGACCTGTAGCTAGAGTTTTCTTTGCTCTCCAAGCCATGAGCACATTATCCATTTACTTCGACATTGTAAGCATGAAGTTCCTTCTTACAGCCGTAAGACTCGTAACTTATCCACTCGCACAATACGGTGCGTAAAAAGACAAAAAAGGTGGGAATCAGTCTTTGTATTCCTTGTCGGGCGCTGGGTGACACGTAAAAAAGCTCGTCTCTAAATCCAAAGGACTACTTGGGTCGACTATGCTCTGATCGCACATGTGACAGACTGCTTGCAATCGCAATATCGCACTTCATTATGCGACTCCGGAACATCCAAATGTCACCCCAAGGCCTCGTCGGCACCAGCACAGCAGCCATGGACTTGTCCAAGCTGTTGACCCTCTGATGACTATCCTCCGTCGCTGATCATTGGCAATCTCGGGGCACCATTGGATATAGACTTTTTAACGGAAATTGGGGAGGAGGCGGAAGGGACGGTAGAGATGTCCCTCGACCCCCGTTCACAGCACGAACCAGATGACCTCTCAGACGACTAGGCAGCTGCTCAGGGTATTGTTGCGAAATGCCATGGCTTTACGTATGTAAAGTCACGGTCTTGTCCAGCCTATGTCATTATCATGCGTTGACACTGCCGACCCTAACGAAGTTACGCTCCCTACGCTCCTTACTAGTCTGCGTGGCTAGCGTTACGGTACTATAGCTGATATGTTTTTTGTATGTATGAGCCCGATGGTTTGGATATCGTAGAACATGTCACAACTGGACTCGGAATTTATGCAACTCCTTGTCATACTGCTCCGACCATTCAATTCCAATGCGTCCTCTAGTCGGAACCATGAATGCATTGCAGGGTATGAGACTAAAAAGACACGATGCAATTGTAGTCCGTTACATGCGACCTGCGCCCCCACTCAACATGAATTGCGACAACAGACGCCAATACTGTTCAGCGGGCCTTCTGTGTAAGGCGTCGGTCAGCGTCGAACAAGAAGTAGGGAAATGAATAATGACGCAAATAACAAGACAGCGCAGCGTGATGTGTGGTTCAGTACACCGTGAAGGAGGTTTTAGAATACGAGCAGTGAGAAGCAGCAGAAGAAGAAGAATAATACAAGACAGCAGAACCGAGCACGACCTCCACTAGCCCAGCGCAACGCGCCCGTTCAGAGCCTCCGCGCCGCGAGCCTCACTGCCCCGTCCCACATGTCCATCCCGCTCTTCCGCCGCGCGTCCTTCGAGCTCAACGTCGGCGGCAGGCCTTCCGCGCCCGCGAAACGGGTTTCGTTTGCACGCCGCCTGCCTGGTGGCCGGCCGGCACGACGCTCGCGCCGGCGTAGAACGACGGCGGTACGGCATTCGCAGGCGGTGCGACCTGTCTCCCACCCCCGCTGCTGCTGCCGCTAGCACCGTTGCTCCCGCCCTGGCTGCTGCCGCTGTGGGGGGCCCATACTGTGTACGGGTTGCATAGGGACGTAGAGTTGCGCCATGTCGGGCCGGCGGTCAATCGAATCGAACGGAGAGGTCGGCGTCTGCTGCGCGTACGTCGCGGGCGAAGCGGTTGCCTGTCGTCGTGGCGCCACTTGCGTACGCCTGTGGCGGGCTCGGATAATCGACGTAGAGCCACCGTACATCGCGCCTGCCCCGGCGTATCTGCGCGCGCAGCGGAAACGCACGTTTGACATCACTGCCTCGCGCCGATCGTCGTCGACCGCCATGCTAGTGTACGAGTGAGCGAGGTTCGACGTCGGCTGGCCGTGTGGATAACCGCCTGTGAGCTTTGGCCCTGGCCCGAGTAGCCCCAGTTGACGAGACCCTGTGCAGCATTTCGGCCTGTTGCTGAAGGTACTCGAGTTGAGGGTAGGGCTTGAGCCGCGGCCGCCTTGCCCGTCCGCCTTCTCTCCCACTCCTGGATGGCGTCGTCGCGCTTGAGCACAGGGGTGTCAGTGCCTTGCGTCCACCAATCACGTCTTGGTTCAATATGTACACGCACACCACACCGCGCCAACGCTGGAGGTTACCGTGTCCATCATGTGATTGATGGTGTTAGACCTCGCGCGCTGTTGTGGGAGAGCCGGGGACTGATAGGGGTTGGAAGGCGCAGAAGGGTTTTCATGTGCTGGTGACGAAGACACTCCGTAACCACCCTGAATACTGCCGAGTTCCCCGTGTTCACACTCAAATGTCCATTTGCGAGCTCTGATGCGTGAGGCGGGGTTGTGATGAGGAGTACGCAGCGCTGCCAGCGTCTTGCGAGTTGCCGTAGGAAGACGAGCTGCTCTGGGCCTGCGGGGACTGCTGCTTTGAAATTAGGCTGGAGGTATGGATTCCGGTACACGTTTTGTGCTTTGCCTGCGAAGCAGCTTGCTGTTGTGCGGTATACGCCTGCTGCTGGTTGAGGTGCTGGTTGTATGCGGCCGCGTCGCGGAATGCTCCAGAACCCTTCGATTGGGAAGGCACGAGGCCTCCGTACGGCCGTTTGGGATCGGTGAGACAGTGTCTTTGAACGGAGATGCAGAGGTGACCGGAGCTGGTGCAGCTTGGCCGCCGTTTCCAGTCGGCTAAAAGGAACCCTGAGTCAGCCACTTTGCCGTTGATGAATGCGTCAGTAAACTGACCTGCCACGGTTTTGTCCACTTTTCACCGGGTGTGATGAAGGGGTGTAAACGAGCCTGTTGCGGAGACCACCTCTGTATGGTGATCCATGTTCAACAAACCCCTGGCAGAAATCAATGAACGCCGCGCGATTGTTCATCTCTGCGCATTCAAAGTCAGTTTCATCGGCCGGTTTTTATAACAGGGGGGGATACCACCGAAGATAGATTGCGTGCCTTTCTCAATTTCGTGCTGCTGGTCTTGACCCTGATTTGAACGTCGGCATTGGTGCCTGTTGGATGATTTCAGGTAAGGTTGTCGCCTTGAAGTATTGCTTTCCAGGTTGCTCTTTGCGTTGTTATGCTCGCGTGAGTACTGCTCCAGGCTCTTGAGCCTGTACTTCTTCTGGCCGTACGCGTCCCCGCCGACATCAAAGAACTGTCCTGTCTGCTTTCCCATATCCAACATATACTGCGGAAGGGTTACTAGGAAGCTCAGTGTAAGTCATATCATTCCGGGATGACTAGGAAGCGCAGGTACATACCCAAGCATCTCCACTATCCGAGTGATTTGGTTGTATTCGCTCGTGCCCGGGAACAAGGGCAAGCCGAGGTAAAAGCTCAACGGCGATACAGCCCAATGACCACATATCAATAGCAGCCGTGTAGGGAATGCCTAGCATGAACCTCTGGAGACCGGTAGAACCGTGATTGGATGTACGTGTACACGGTCTGCCGTTCGTTGGCATGCTGAACCAAAATCAATGACCCTTGATCTGGAGGCGTTTGTAGTCTAGAAGGCGCCTTTAATTGACGATACAGGAAACTCGAAAATATGGATGACTCACGACTTGAGAAGAATGTTTCTCGGGTTTCAAGTCGCAGTGTATCAAACCGAGCCTCCTTGAGAACGGTGAGTTTTCTGGTTCCATTAGCATCAAGTAGCTGCGCGGTGAAGACCTTGACCAATTGGTGCTCAGACCCTGGAACTGGTTTCTGCTTGATGAGCTCATACAAGTTCGACGACAGGCACTCGAAAACGAGACAGAGGTGATTCTTGTGGATGAACGAATCCCGTAATCGGGAGAATGTGATGTTCGTCATGCGGGGTCACATTGGTTATTGAGCTATACAATCGCGTCAGCGTTCCGACAGTCCAATCAATCCGTCCAGATGGAGCACTCACAAGCTCGAGGATGGTGACCTCCATCATGCTCTGATTGAAGTAAGCAGGCTTGTTTCTTCACGACCTTCACCGCCACCACCTCATGGGTTTTTCATGTTTTGGCATTTGACAACTTGTCCAAACGTCCCTTGGCCGAGAATATCAAGAATCAAATACCTGTGCCGAGATGAGTCATTAACATCGACGCGCATACAAGTAGACCTACTTGTGACCATCGTCTGTCCCCAACCAATCGTTGACGTAGAGGATGTAATCATAATCCTCGTTGTCATACCCATCATTGTGCTGCGGCTTGCTAGGTTTGGTCAGCACACGCCGGGGGTTGTGCGCCGACTCGTATCTGAAGGCCGGATTGCAGATGCGGTAGGTCTCAAGTACTGTTTGTGGGTGACTTGTCGTACAGGCTATGGAAAGTAGCAACGGAAGTTAATCAATGGTCTCGCATGCGAACAGCGCGTGTGTCAACTTACTGAGAGATAGACACCAGTCGAATCCATTCTTCTCCCACTGGTTGCGGGTTTACGTATGGCCGGAGGTCACGCTGATCCCGCACCCTGTGGAGGCCCAGAGGGGTCGACGTTTGGTGGAGTAGGTCCATCAACGGCCATCGGCTGGTGGTGTCGCTCCGTAGTACGGGGAATGCGCCGTACCGGGACCCTGAGATGAATGGTATGAGAGGGGAGTTGGCGGCTTGAGACACCGACGAGCGCCCTTGCCGTGCTTACGGCTAGGTTTGGGAGGCTGGTGTAGGGCTCGTCGCGGTCATGGAGTAAGACGGAGAGTAAGTGTTAGTAGGTTGCATCGCGGAAGGCGGAGAGTAGGCAGATGTCATTGGATGATCTTCCTGCTTTACCGCTCACTCGGTATGGCCGGCGGCAAGGCGGCGGCGTCATGGGTTCGGCCTTCGCTTGTGATTGTGTTGCGACTGTGCGACTGATACGATGCTGGAGGAGGAAAGGGACGACTTTCGGTGACCGGAGAGGAGTAGGGATATGCGCTCGATGTGCTGGATTGTACTGATTCTGCTGAGGGGAATACGGATCGAGCATTGCGTGCGAGGGATTGCGCCACGGTGAGGTGAAACGCGGTGTCCTGGAGGAGGTACTCGCGTCGTGTGTGGTCTGAGATCGTTTGGGCGGGTGATTACCGGAAGACGGAAAATATGCGTCCTGGTATGGATCGGCAACACTGACCCCAGGACTGCTGTTATTGGTGTGGAGGTAGTCGCACCGAGAGAGGGCGACTGCTGATAGGCAACGCTAGAGTTGTACAGCGAGTGTTGGGGAAGACCGTGGCCAGATTGCCTCTGTGCTGAGCCGCCATCCGCATTGAATGCACCCTCCAAATCGTCCGGCAGATGGTGGCGACGACCACGGGAAGTCGCAGCGCCTCCCATGGAGACACCCCCACTGCACGAGAGCATGTTCCCTGAAGAATAAGGGTTAGCATTCAGGGAGTACTGCTGTCCTCGTCCATGATTTGGGCCGTGCGTGGGCCATCTGTCTGGAAGAGCCAGTTAGAAGACTGGTGTATGGCAGGAAGCCGATTGCTAGAGACACCAGACTGGGAGGGGGGGCACTGGCTGTAGTAGAGATAGGACGACTGGGCCGCAGACTGTTGGCCGCCTGTGCCGACGACGAGAGAGCGTCGTGGGCTGCGGGTGTGCCAACGAGGGAGGTCAAAGTCGTCGTTTGTGGACATGTAGGCCAAGAGTTCAGGTTCCGACCATGGAATTGGTGAATCACACAGCGTCTAGTGGGAGAGATGCTTCTCGTCGTGGAGGGCGATGAGCTCGGGTCCGCACGTTGATGAAGAGGATGTGGTCGGCGGTGGTGGCGAGTGGTGGTGGTAGACAAGAGAGAGGCTACGAGTGACGACGTTGGGCGTGAGGCAGGGGAATCAGAGCGATCGCGCGCTCTCGTGGGGCAGTCCTTGCGGGACCAAGCCACGCAGACACACCCTCACGTAAAAGGGTCCTTCATCGATACAAACAACCAGTGTCTTATTTTTATTTTTTACTGCACCGTACACACTCGTTTATTACCCGCAGCCCGCCCGCGACCCGCACGACAACACACCCGTTGTCAGAACTACACACTGCCTGCGCCGTCCTCGAGCCCTTTGAGCGTGTCCACCACCGCCCGTTCCACCGCGAGCAGCAAATCGCGGCCCATCGCCCAGGGCCATAAAGGCCGGGGGCATATCAATGGAAAGGAAGATCTGCTTCTTAAACCGTCGCTCCTGTCGGCCAAGCAACAACAGACACCGCGGTCTCGTCAGCATTCGCAGCATCATCCTCACACAGGGCAAATGGGCTTCACCAAGACGCTGGGCCATCGCAAAACGACGTGTCCGAGCTCGAGCTGCGGTGCAGCGTCGTCGCCGCGCCGGGCACGCCAGACAATCCCTTTGGGGACAGGCAGTCAGGCTCGCCGTTACACATTATCCGCAAGACGGTCCTACGCTTGGCGGAGGCATTGCGCACACCCAGTCTCTTGTCAACGCGCCGCGCAGAGGAGGCTAGCCTGCTCGACCTTCTCAGCGGGCTCTTCGGTCGCGCCAACCCAGACCATGTATGATCAAACAAGTTGGGTAACCTGCAGTGCCAATGGCGGAAGTGCGGGCTTCCGTCGCTGGAACATATTTGTGTGGACGTGCACCGCTGAACTCGGCGCGGCGGATTCTGACATGGCGGGATGTGGTAAGTCAGTGATTTGCACGAGCGCCCGCTAAATGAGATGTGGTTTTCTACAGATTTTTACACGACAGACGACAATCCTATTATTACATCCTTCAATTCAAAGCAGAGTTACGAATATATACCAACAAAGCGTGGCGTGTCTTCCTAAGTGTACAGCTAGACCTGGATCCGTTTGTCACCGATCCGTCATCGGCATTGTTCCTTGCTTGAGATGGTGTCCTCCAAAAGCTTGTATTTACGTTGGAGGCTTGTGCAATTTTAGCTGGAGTGGATACCCAGCATGACCAAAACCGCTCACCGTTCCCAATTGGTCCTCGAGCTCGCGAACCCGCTCTTGTTTGCTCCGTGCGCCTGCTCTGTTGCTGTGAGTTTCCGTTTCAGTCTGTCAACTTCATCTGGCAAGCCCTGCAGATCATTCAATCGTTCAATAAATCGCGGAGGGCATCCGTGTCTATGGATTTCGAAGGTGTAGACGGGCCCTAGGGTGTAGTACTGGTCCCACGGATACTTGAGCCGCCATGAGGCGCGCCCGGTGCCTGATATCTGTTAGCCCAGCTCGAATTTAGCACGGTAAATTGCTCACTGATGCCAAACCTTGTGATATGATCATTGAAAGCTTCGGGCTCCGTAGTACAGCGGAGAATATCCGAGACTTGAGTCGCGGAAGACGGAGAAGCCACATGAAAGTCTTCGGCAAAAGGGCCAATAAGGGCTGCTTCGAGGGGGCGTCGGTATGCCATTGAATACTTCACGAGAGGGCCCTGCCCGCGGGGTTGAACTTTGCGCACCCCACCAGGATAATAACCTGCACTAGAAGGGCCGCTCTGAGGTTGAGGTTCAGACTTGACATGGATCAAAAGGCTTGGAGGCGAGGAGGACGTCCAAAAACGCGTCCTCCTCGTCGAGCGGTTCCGTGAGCGGGGGCCAGAACGGAAGGTGTGGCTGGCGTCTTAGGGAGGACGTTCGCAAAGAGGTTCCGCCCGCTCAATACCAACCGGATGAGAGGGCGTAGGGGAAAATTGCTCCGGGTGGCCCCTGAGGCATGACGCGAAGGAGTAGTAGGGGACGGAGTCCAGTGCCTGTTGAATTGCCCGTCTGCGGTTCTCTCGTGCTTCGGGAACGATTGAGAGCGAGCTAGTTGCCAGGCCTTCACTCCGTTGTTTGAGACCTGCCTGGATAAGAGCCATCCGCTTGCTGGGTGTTTGTGGTTCGCTCGGAGTCTCGGAACGCTGTCGTTTCTGACTGGCGGTCATCCCGAAAATGTCTGAGCTATTACCGACTCCTACATGAGTGATTCAAAAGACACGTCTATGGCGGCCAAACAGGAAGAAGAAAAGCTCACAAGATATATAAAAATAGGTCGATAATGAGGGGGACACGCGTGTTTACGCGTTATGGTAGCTCTGTGGGGAACCCCTAAGTACCATCCGCACAGCTAGAAAGTGAGAATATGCTCACGAGCCAGGACGAGCAGCTGTTCGCTGCCAACTGTTTGATGGTTATATGAGGGTAGTACTCACTGAGAGTATGAGCTTGTAGCGATGTAAACTTCCGCGTCGAGACGGTCGAAGACAACGTAATTAGTGTCGCGAGACCTCGCATTGCTGTCGCACCGGTGCTCAAAGAGGCAGCTAGTTCTCACGCCCTTCCAGCGGCGCTTTGAGCGCCTTCGGACAAGTTGCACCTGCATTTCAGTCCGCTCACTCCCGCCGACCTCTACTTCACTGCTCCCCCGGGACCAGCGCGACGACGGAAGTCATGCTCTCAGCCATCAAGCGGGAGACAAAGGTTGTCGCCAAATGCCTCCGCGCTGTGCAATACCGGCGTATGGCGACTGGCTTCGTCCCACCGGCCTCAGCGCATAGAGGAGAGTCCAGCAAGGTCACAGATGCGTAGGGAAACCCTGCCAGCATCCCCGAATACCTACACCGGACGAGCTGGCTTTCTTTGACACTATTGACAGTCTCGAAACTGCGGTTAACTTCTCGCGACAAACCCTCGGCAAGTTACAGCTCAAACCCGCCCTCTTTAAACTCCCGGAGTTTGCTCTGCAGTCTCTGCCGCCTGCCCAGCCGGCATGGAAGGACAAGCGGACGCTCTCCAAGACTCTCAACGTACAACTGTCGCCTTCGAAGTACTCCCGTATGCTCAAGCTATTGAAACAACTCGACGAGCACAAGCGGGTTGCCCTCGTGTCAGGACATGAAAGTCTCGCGAGCTCTATCTCAAATGTCCTCGAGGTCTTTGAGCGCGCCGACAAGGAGGCGTATTTGTCGAGAGGGAAGACACGGCCTGTGCCAATCGATGAGTTTGGGAGGACGTACACCGTGGGCAGGCGGAAGGAGAGTGCTGCTCGCGTCTGGGTCATCCCGACGCGTCCAGCGGAAGAACCTGCCCCCGTCGCCACAGAAGCAAACACGCCAGGGGACGCGGAGGCAATGTCTCACTCTCTCGTTGCGTTCCTTGCCTGGCCTTGAAGCCAACCTGTGGCGTCGAAGATACCGGTCACCGAGGTCATAATAAACAACGCGCCGTTGTCGGAGTTCTTGTACGTCGAGAATTACTTTGTTAGGATATAGCACTGACTTGCGCGCCATCACAGTAAAAATGCTGCTGACCGTGAGCGTGTCCTGCGTCCCTTGAAAGTTTGCTGGTCTCTTGGGCGCCTTCAACGTTTTCGCCATTGCGCGGGGGTGGCGGCACGACTGGCCAATCCGGCGCCATAAGTCTGGGCATCGCAAAAAGCCCTCGTAACACACGTTCCTGAGGTAACACCGCTTCTACGCAAAGGTGCGTATCTAAGTTCGTCAATCGTTGTTTCTCGGCTTACACCCAATCAGCGAAACTTACCCTCCGTGACCCGAGGATGGTCGAGCGTAAGAAGCCAGGTCTGGCCAAGGCTCGCAAGGCCGTAAGTTACACACTATCGCATTGTGTCTACGTTACTCATAAATCGTGCACAGTACGCTTGGGTCAGACGTTGATCTACGCGTTCTTTTGGACGGCAAATGGCATGCACTGGGCGGCCGTTTTTAACGATACACTATTCTTGATACACAGCTGCTAAGAAACCTCCGCAGCAGGCTACCCACACGCCGTAATACGAATCACTTTACCTCTAGGGCTAGAAAACCGTGTTTTCGGCTTTATATGAGTGGGCCGGTGATTCAAGTGCTTGCGCTTAGAAAAGACGACAGGGCACGTCAATACACTCTGAGACCCAACGAGTGTGGCGTAACCAGTCGTTGGCCCCAGACCCTGACAATTATTAATCGACGTGAACCAACCGGGGGAGCTGACTGTGCTACTCATACAAAGTCGATATGAGGGTAATGTAAGGGATGAGAGGTGAGGCGACCAAAAAAACAGGTATCGACAAGCAAATGTACAACATCAGAAAAAGCACACAAATATCCAAGCAGACACTATTGGAAATAAAGCTGCTGAACCTCGCCCTGCGAGAACGGCAAATTGCACGCTGGACACTTGCGCTGGCGGCTTGCTATACGTTCGCTGACGCAGTTCTTGCAGAATGCTAGAGTGACATGAAGATTAGACAAAACACCAAGTAAGCCGAAGGAAATTCATACAATGCATGCATTTGGTCAATACAGTGTTCCTCATGTTCATTCTGCAGGTCGAGCACTTGAGTATTACTCTTTAGGAACAGATTAGTGAGCAAGAATTTTCATGGTACGTATTGACGCGTACCATGCACTTGTCCACTTCCTCTTGCAACTCAGCCTCGCGTGCACTGGCGTTCGAGTGTTGAGAATTCGCCGAAGCCTTGACCTTGGTAGCCTGCTTTTCTATTTGATATTTTTTCCTGACCAAAGCTTCTTCCTGCTTGAGTAGGTCCTGCTTTTTGCGCTGCGCTTCGCTCGTGACCTTCTCAACCGTGTGGACGAGCTGACGTATAATTGTGAGCCGGATAACGTGAGAGAAAAAATCGGGATAACGAGCCTCGTCAACTCGCTTTTGAGCATCCTCATACCATACCGCGCGCGAAACTGCTGAACCTCGTTAATTTGGTTCGTATACTACTTGCACTTGGCGTCATCCAATGACCACTGTAGTTTTGCAGCAACTTTTTCCAAGTGTTTCTACTCATCAAATGAGAATACAGACGTAGGAGTTTCGAGTTCGCACATACGACGCGCGTTGAAGCGATCTGTTCAGCTTCTGAGAGCTTTTCTAAAACCTTGGCTTGTTTCTCTATCTTACGCTGATAAGGTAGATTTTGCTGCTCCAACGTGGCTTTGTCCGCCATTGCTTTGAAGTACTTGTTCTCTGCCTTGACTTTCTATTGAACTGGATTAACATCCCACCAGCGCACATCGTCTCGGTGTTGTATGCATACCTCAGCAGTAAGCTTCTTCATTTGCTCGTCGATGGAAGAAAGATCATAGGCCTTGCTCTTCAGCTCCCGATCAAGGGCCTCCCATGCCGACGACAGCCTTTCGAGCTCCGTGTACATGGAAGATTCGGTCTGTTGCAATTAGTACATGATCAGTACGCGAGTCATTGAGAGAAAGAGTCAACCCACCTCTTCCTGCTGTTTCAGCTGGAGCCGTAAGGCTTGAAGCTCGCCGTCCTTTCTCCTCAATTCCTCCGCCATAGCTTTAGAGTCCGGGGGTAAAGTTGAGGTTGCGCCAAAAATAGCCTTGTATCGCTCCAGCTGTTTGGTAGCTACGAATAAACGTTCCTTCCTCTCAACCTCACCGATGTCTGTATTCTCGAAAGCCTGCAGACGAGTTTCTGCTGCCCTGGATGTGTGGAGTAGAATAGGTAAAAAAAACGACGGACATAGAGCCACGAAGACTTACTCAAGCCTCCTCCGTAGATCCGTTATATATGAGACATCATCCTTCGTCTTGAAGAAGAAAGTCATGAGATCTTCGTCCGATTCCCGACTCGCAAGGCGTCCCTTCAAACGGCCAACTTCCGACAGCAGCGCTGTGATGCGTTCCTGAGGGACGTCAGTCAATCACACGAGCCTGATTGCATTAAATTACCTCTCGGGTGTCTGCTAGCTGTTTGTACTGGTTCACAAGCTGAATCTTCGACTGATCCCTTGCTTTGCGTTCCTTGAGTTCTACATCACGAGCATCGCGTTTGCTCACGTAATCGCAAGGTTTCGAGTTCTCGCTTAGAGATTATTTCTCGGAAGTCTGCCTTGATCTTGTCCACAGTTTCCTAAGCACGGATTATATGTCACTGGTGAAGGCGTTCCAAACGTCAATGCTTACGACTTTATCCTGGACTAGGGTCTCTATTTGATCAAGAGTGGTGTCCGCGTCCTTGTCTAATTGGACAACCTCCTGCTGAGCTGCTTCAGCCATGAGGTAGAGACGCGTGACAATCCCTCTGATCGCTTTCCAATGGGACGAGCTATATATTTGACTTTCGGAGACAGCTTTGGCCTCAAGCTTACGTCTCAGTAACATGAGCGAAACAGTTGCATAGTGTACTTACAGAGGCTTGTGCTTTGTGTAGCTCGGCTGACAAGTGAGCATTTCTCCTCTAGAAGTTCAGAGTATTTCTGTAGATGAATTGAGTCTACAGCGTCGCGTAAATCTTTGTCTGAAGATTGCGGCTCGTCGCTCGAAGTAGCATGAGCCTACCCAAGTTTAGCATGCAGTCATGCGGTGGGCAAAGAATACGCACGTCAGGGGTGGACAGTTGGGCTGTAACAGGTGGCTCAACACTCTCGGCCTTCAGTGACTTTGGGGACTCTTTATTCGGAGCACCTTGATCCGGCGTATTTATCGATGGGTTCATGGGCAGACACCGCTTTACTCTGCAAACGGTCTAACCGTCTTTCTGCAGTAGAAAGTTGTTCGTAATATTTCTTCTTCTCCGATTCAGCGGCCTGTAGCCTCGTGGAAAGAAGTGATACTTCTGCATGTAATGAAGCGCACTGACATGCCCATTAGTGATACTCTTCACTTGTGACCAAATTCCTTACCTCTGTCTGCGCAGCTAAACATCGTTGAGTATTCTGGTCGTGAAGAAGCTGGGACCTCGCTTCGCTCCCTACTCGCACAAAAGTCCCCCAACCTCCCACACCCCCCACAAACTCTGCGACCAGCTGCTCGGTCGCGTGCATTCTGTTTCGCAAACTGCTCAACGTAAGCCGATGGGTCAGGCTCGGTGGTAACGTGTTTGGTAAGATCGAATACGTCTGAAACGTGTCAGTGGTACTGAAGACTATGATTATAGTAATTGGTGTACCATGCGTATCGACCTCAGATGCAGGCAGCTTCTCTCGGATACTCAGCGAGCGGATGGTGCTAACAAGCTTCGGCGTGAGATAAGTCAGAGGAATATGTGAACTGAGTTTTTTGTAAGCGCACCTGTGCCCAGCACGCCTCCAAGGAAGCCAATCCCGCTTCACATGCATTCCGTCTGCGTTCTAGTTCAGAAATCCTAGCTTGACTCCGCTCGTTCTCTCTTGCGTAGTACTTCATACGCCTGAATATAGCGTCCTTTCTAAACGTCTAATAGCGAAGTTGATTATTAAAGTATATAGTATGGGATGTGCTCGTTCACCTCAAGACTGTCGGTATCCTTTGGCTCATCTGCGTCTCCGTTCACAGCGAGTGGAGAATCCCGACCACTTGACAAAGCTCGCTTCTTAGACTGAGCAGCCTGTACATCATCCGCCCTTGGTCGCTTTCTAGACTCCATCCTGGAACAGACGAAGAGATAGATAAGTTAAAGTGGAAGTTATGGTGACAGCGGTGTCCGAAAGAGGACGAGTCGAAAGGAGGTTGAACCTTCAAACTCCGCTGCCCCATATTTGGTCATTGTCGCTTACGCGCCTGTGGCCACGAGATTATGACTTCCTGCGAATTCCTTTTTTGTGCGGCACACCAATGACTGCAAACATATGTCAAATATTTACCAACAGATACGCCTACATACTAATCCCTCCCACAGGGCCACCATGATACAGCGACATGAGACTTCCTGAACATCACTTCAATTCACGTGCGGCCGCGTCTAAGAACGCGCAGAACATCGGCGCTAGTTTAATACGCGTTACTGTCCTGCCCTTTCGCGCCTCGTTCTACATGGAGTATGCTGACCTCTCCTCAGATTTCGTCGTAGATGAAAGTGGCTCTAGACTACTATCAGAATCCCTTGTACCCTCTTCCGCATCTTCAAGAAGCATTGTTACCGCACATGGCGGCGATGATCTGTCCTTGTCCGAGCTATCCTTGGATGATCCTCCTCCGGCCAAAGGCTTTCGTCGACGACCGTTCAGCCTTCTCGCTCAACCGCAGCAGTCATACGAACATTTAGCTCATAACGAGAGCGCTATACTCGAAGAGCAAGAGGACCAAGACGCTCTAAATCATACGATTATACCAGAGGACGTGGAAAAGGCTAGGAGATTGGCGGAAAGAACCCGCGAAGAGAAGCTGCAAAGTGACTTATTCGTTCTCAAGAAATTGAACAATGCGTTTGAGATTTACAAGGAGGCCTTACGCGAGACCAAGGGTAGTACCGAGGTGTGTCGGGTACTATCCCTCTGTAATGCCAGATATAACCAGTGTAATATAGCGTGTCGCGGACCAATTGGTCCATACCAACGCCTTGCTCGACAAATATGTCAACATTCTGTCAAAGTCTGAAAAGGTCACTCGACTTATTCTAGACGAGAGATGGCAAGGTGCTGCCGCTGTACGTTGGGTCACTTGGCTATCCTACTGTCAACAGTGTTTATGCTTTCCATCAGGATGAGGAGCAAGTTGAGCGTGAGGCTCAAGAAGAGATGGAGCGTCTAAAGAGGGAAGAAGAAGAGAGAGCCCGTGCTGCTCAAGTCGAGCAAGATCGTATAGAACGTGAAAAACGCGAGCGACAAGCGAAGCTGGAACAAGAACGCTCGGATAGAGAGAAAGCTGAAGCCGCCAAGGCTGCTAGTAGAGGCAGTGGGGTCAGGGGTGTTCGAGGCACGAGAGCCTCCGCGATGAGAGGTTCACGAGGTGTACCTCGTCCTGGTGAGCAGAATTGCCGAGCCGCGAAAAATAGACTTTTGACCATCTTCCAGCAGGATCAACTACAACCACCCGTAGCGGAAGTTCCCCATCCACAAGCGGGTCTGGAGGCATTCCAGTACGACGAACTACGACAGCAACTAGAGGGTCCATATCGTCTCGAGCTAGTGGGATAGCGCGGAAAACGTGATGGTCCTCACACAGACACCTCATACTGAGTTTATGAATACAAAACTATTGACACATTAATCATCATGTAAATTACAAGGAATTCGTCGTCGAAGGCAAGTCTAATGTAGAATAAGTTAAACTCCAGGATCCAGTGTCCGCAAAAATGGTCATAGCGATGGAAGGAAGGCTCATTCGGCAACGGTGACTGTGCGAGGAGTGGGACGCGAAGGTGTCTCAGCTACACTCGTAACCACGCCCCTGAGGATACCCCACGCAGCTAACATCAACAACCACGAAGAGAAGACCAACAACCGAGCCTCCTCACCAGCTGGGCTCCTCTCCAATAGCAACTGCTTCCATCCTTTGCGCGCCGCATCAGGGTGCCCACTGGGTCTCAACTCGCATACAGAACGTCGCGTCATCTTCGAGCCATAGCCACCGAAGCGGAACCATGTCTCCCAGGCGAGCAAGCTCACAGCCAAATCGTGGTCGTCACGAATGGGGAAATATATGCCTTGTTCGATGGGTCGTGGTGGAGCAAATGACCGGCGGGGGGAGCTATTTGATGGAAGAAAAGAGAGTTGGAAGCGGGTGAGGCGTGGATTTGATTGTGCGATACGTATGGCACCCGTCTGCATGGTTTCCTCTCCGGGCATTTTGACTAGTGCAATGGAGAGCGTACGCAGCTTTGTCAAGTTTGCGAAGGGGCGCGCGAGAATGCCTCCTAAGATGAAGAAAAAACCAAACGAGTAATTCACTCCGTCGTCCAGAAAAACTTGATACCACTTACTAAGTAGAACGACGGCTTGCACGCACAGGTGAGATCGAGGTTTGTGAGTTGGGGGCAAGCGGATACGATGTTGCGCAATACACCGTTGGAGTCATAGCCACTCTCCAGCGAAAACGAGATAGTGAGTGACGACAAGGAACGCAGGCCGATGAGCATCGAGGAGATGGCAAGAGGTGTGAATTCGCGCAGAGCCATCGCTTCGGGACAAAGCACCAGGGTTTCGAGGGTTTTGGATAAAGGTGACGATGAGAGTTGTGTGGAAGGGTGTTTTGGAGCCCGAGTGCATTCAGGGGTTGTCCCCGGATGCCAAGCTCGCGAAGGTGTTCGAGCCTTCCATTGAAAAGGCGGAGGTTAGGGAGGGCAGTGGGTGCCATCTGAGACAGGTCAAGGCGAGTATGTGTGAGAGTAAGCTCTTCAAGGGAAGGATGGCGTTCGAGGAACTCCACAAGGTCTTGTGACCCTTCGTGGATGTGTTCGTGGAACCAGACGGGGGTAAGCGAGAGCTTCTTGAGGTTCGGCCAGTTGCCACTGAGTAAAACGCGTAGCGTAGATGGGTTCGTCCCATTCACCCTGGATGCTTAGCGACTGTAAATTTGGAGAGCGACTAATGAGCATATCCCAGAGGCGGTCGTAAATGACGGCGTTTTCTATAGCTGAGTGAATATACAAATATTTCATATGGATGATAAAACATACCCCGCTCGGACAAATCATACCCAGCAAGGTAGTAAGTCTGCCTGAAGTATGCGGTAAAGCCGTGGAGCTTCTCGAAAGCGAAGAGCTGTCGTGGGTCAAATTAGTTACAGTGCATTGAAGAGTTCAGAGAGCACGCACTTCGCTCTTTGGGTTGGGCATAATATGCACAAAACTCGTAGCGATGTTCTTCAAGTTTGGACACCTACACGCCATGAGCAATGCATCTTCGCTCATCCTGACACGGTGAACTTACCACCGACGAAGCTCAGACCACATACTCTCCCCCGGTACAGCAGCCAAGGCATTCCACGAGAAGCTCTTGAGTGCGTCCATGTTCTTCGCCACCTCTGCTGTCATCTGCGACACCTTCGCGCACCACTCGGCCGACTCCTCGTAACCAGCCGTGCGAGTTTCCGAAATGAAGTCCGGTTGGACCTCGAGTTGTTGCACATGTCGTGCAACATCTGGGGTATCACGAAGCATTGCAAGGGTATCGATACATTGCGCAAATCCACACAACTTGACGGAGACATAGAGTGCAGCGAGGATCTTCGGATAGATGACCTGGGACTGGGAAGGCGCCAGTATAAGTACCGCAGCTGTGTAGATCAGGGGAGGAGTTGCTCACTGTCAACCCAAAACACAACTTATCTGCGCGACTAGGCAGATACTCCGCAATCTCCAGCAGAATCTCGCCCGGTAAGAAAAAAAGCTCGAGGGGCGTGCATTGTTGTTTTTTGAGCGGCCCTCCTAATAGTCCCAGTGTTGAAGCGCTTGATGTAGTTCGTTGCAATGGTCATTCAGGGGAAGGACGCGGAGACTGGGAGGCGGACGATGTCTTGAAAGGTGACGAGGGTAGAAAGGCGGCGAGAAGCTATCGTATAGAAGGGATGCAGTGCCTACTTACAGCACCGCAATCGAGGTTAAGTACAGAGTGCTTAGGCGCAGAGCCATGGCACGGAGTAAGAGTGACGCTGTCGATCCCACACAACACAAGCCAGATTCATAGATCAGATGTTGCGTATTGGCGACAAAAACCACTTTGTCAGGTCGTCGACGTAGCATCTATGTCATACAACAACAAAATACAGTGTGTGCATTATTTAGTACCTGCATGTGTGAAATGTCATCGGCAAGGCAATTTTGGCGCAACGTCCATGAGCGATTCATGAGGTGGCAAAGAGCGACCCGGACCCAATTTAGAATGCGGCGGGGTGATACGTGTAGAGCCAAAAGTAGCATTGACAGCGCGAAAGTTTTATGCGATCGAATAGGTTTATCAAGACCTGACAACCGGTCAGCGTTCGCTCACAGCAATTGGATCGGGCCAGGCAGGAGGACAGAAACGGATGACGCACATCTTGTATTGTACCGTGGTTGGCTGCACGTCGTTGGGCGCTGTGTACGACAGTGCAATGTCGAGATCGCGGGGATTGCGGGCGTTCGGAGCACAGCTCAACTCGCCTGTAATTTGGTCGCCGACTTGCAATGCAAGTGTGTCTGGCGTGTAGAAGACAGTTTGCCTACGTTGCAGCATGAGTCATCGCTCCCTTGCACCAAGACCGTTACGTACTTCCAGTGGGTATACTTGGCATGGGGGGCCAGTCGAGAACTTCACAGGGACACGGCATGCGTTGAAAGAGATGTCAAACCATGCCAAGAAGGCGTGCACGTCTGAAGATTTGGTTAGATACCAGCCCCATGAACCGCGCCTCGTACACGTACAGTCTTCGCGCGTTGCCTTCAAAGTGAAAGGTGCAGTGAACGTCAGTTGCTCCTTCGTGACAGTGTTGAGGTCTATGTGCTATCACCCCGACTCAAGCTTAGCATATGCCACGCGGCCAGGCCGGGTATCTGATCATACCTTGATGAGACATGGGTCAGTGACCACCGATTTGAGCTCGACGGGTATCGACCAACGGCTCCCGGAGAGCAATGTCTTTGATGCATGAGTAGTCGAAGCCGTAGACATTGTCCCAGACTGAAGCACATGATTAGTTTTGCCATCACAGTACCTGCACCGACACTCACAGTTAATCTTCTCCTCCTTGTACTCCTGGTCTTCGATGGCGGCGAGATAAAGTGTGGCTTCGTCGGGAAACAAGGATCCTCCGGGCTTCAGGTACTTATCGCGTGCAACGAGAACGGTGTCGAGCATGGACTCGTAAAAGGAGGAAATATCCCATCCACTCGGATATGATAATGTCGAACTCCTTGATGGGTAGTTCGACTTCCTCAAGCTTGCCCTTGACAAGGGTAATGGCTGTGATGGACAACAATAAGTAATGATAAAGGCGATGTAAATGGGGAATACAGACTGTCTGAGAAGCCATTGGCCTGTATAATTTTCTGGGCTTGATCAATGATGTTGGACATGTCGATCTGAGGGTGTTAGACATTTAGAGTACGCGTAGTGACAAGTTTAAAAGTGGACGTACACCAACAACGTGTTTTGCACCAGCCTTGGCAGCGAACATACTAAGAATACCGGTGCCGCAGCCAACATCAAGGACGGTCTTTGCCTTCAAAAAGCTTCGCATTGTTGAGGATGGAGTTTCGGTAGGAACCAGTCCGGACAGAGTCTTTGAGCATCTCCTCGTGAATTCCTTGAAGTGGTAATGAGATAAAATGATGATAGAACTACTGTGATTCGTACCAAAGTGGGCATAGGAGTCTGCATAGCTGTATGAGTGGACGAGCGTTGAGCAAAACTTCGTTAGTTTTTAACGAGGGAACTAACTAGTCGCGCGAGGTCATGTTCTCCGGAAACAGGTGCAATCGTCAACGTTCATCGTGGAAGGGCCAGCGTTCGGCCATGCTCTGCAGAGTAAGATAGGAAGGCAAGTGAGGAGGGAGGCAGAAAGCGTCAAGAACCAGTAGCCGCGAGCAGGAAATCTTGAACGCGAATCTCAAAAAATCCGATCGCCAGTGTCGGCGGCTATGCTGCCACGCGCACGTCCACGTGGCTGAATATATCTGCCAATTACTCGCCGCCAACGGAAGCATTGATCCTACTAACATACACACGCCCGCAACGAGATCGCTCTCAGGTATGACAACACTCAGGCTACTTAATGCTGATTAAGACTACGAGATTTGGCATCACGCCGTGTTAAAAATGGGTAAAGTGCTTTAAATTGGGAAGAACCAAGACTGGAGGCTATCCGAGTCGGGACATGTCCAAGGGCTGGTACGAGCATAATTTGTCATGAAAGTAAGCAAAGAATGCTCGAGAAGATGTACGACGCCGAATGATACGCAGAGCATCGTAGGTTGCCAATTCCCAAAAAGAACGCATTAATAAGTACATGTATTACAACCCCCAAAGTACCTGAAGTCTATGATACACAATGATGATACAGAGTTGGAATCGGTCAAACATTTTAATCTTTCTTAATCTTTTCCAACTAAGAACGGTTTATTAAACAGTTTTGGGGGGGGGGGGGGGGGGGGGGGGGGGGACTGTTGTGACATTCTGTTTGCCAACATAGGACATACTGGGGAGACACTTGTGTCGGATTGTCCGTTTCCGGCGCTCCGGGGGCTCCTTGCGTCGACGAGCCTTTGAAGTATTCTAATACCAATTGTTAGTATCAAGCTGAGCATTCGACGCCAAGTCAGACATACCTTTGCGCTGCTCAGCATCGGGCACGACATCGGGCTTCTTTCCAGAAATCCCGGACACACCCATGTAGTCGTCCGAGTTCGTCGCGGACAGTGGTGGGGAGTTCGTGCCGAATGAGTTTCCTGCTCCAGATGACATGTTATGTGTTATGGTCTCGTATGAGGATTGAAAGTGAGTGATGTTGCCCGACAAAGTGCGGGATTATAAAACGAGCAACTGCTTGACGTCATAGTCTGGGACCTGCTCGCCTCTTGCTCCATCACTGGTGGCTACTTTGCGAACGACTTCCGACGGGTGACGTTGACTCGTTTGCGCGTGCAAGATGGAAGCTAGATAGAGCTAGATCTCCTTCTCTAACTAGTCCTGACGCCCGGTCGAAATGCGAACATGGCGTAGAGTGAGAAGGTGAAGGCAGTCTTGCTGATCACTTGCGGATCACATGCACACGCGATCTAAGATCCTTCGCGACTCTCCTCCCATCGCCCAGCACGACAAAAAAATGAGAGTGCTAGTTACAGGTGATTATTGTCTCTGATTAGCTATGGAATATAGCATTACAAGACATTGTTCGCTAGGTGCATCCGGCGTGCTCGGGACCGCTGTGTATGACGCGTTCAAAGCATCCAGCGATAACACGGTCCTCGGTCTCGCGCACTCGCGTCACCGAAAGGGGACCTCAAGCAACTTGATTTTGCTTAACAAAGAACAGGTCGAGACAGTGCTCGAAGAGTTCAAACCGGACTGTAAGTGGTATTAGATCCCCTTGCAGCCAGAAGTTCACGCCACACAGCGCAAAGGGGTGATCCATTGTGCTGCTGAGCGAAGGCCCGATGTTGCAGAAAAGGCATGCAATCAGCACACTCTCCCATATATTCGAACTCACCCCGAGTAATTTATATCACTTCTTAGAATCCCGAAGCCGCACAGAAAGTACAGCGACTTACGGCTCATCGCGGGTTAAACTAATCATCGTCAGCTGAACGCAGATCTCCCGGCGCATCTGGCTTGTGCTCTGGCACGTGCTATGAAATTCAAGTTGGTGTATATCTCGACAGGTACACGGTGACAACTTCGATGTGCCCAGGGTCTTGACGCACTTAATGATCATATAGATATGTCTTTGATGGCACACATCCACCTTACCCGCCGTCTGCGCCTACCAACCCGTTGAACTTCTACGGGCGCACGAAGCGAGACGGAGAGGTTGCTGTTCTCGGGCGTCGCTGGTTCCCAGAGTATCGTTCTCCGTGTACCTGTTCTGTACATTGATTATCTCGCCCACCAAGCAGATCACTCATCCTCACGATTAGATACGGTCCCGCCCCGAGGAACACTGACACGGCGGTGAACATCTTGATTGATATTGTGTCTGATCAGAGCGGCAAGACATCCAAAATGATCACTACGCGACCAGATACCCTACGAACGTTATCGACATCGCTGATTTTTTGGTGCGCTTGACAGGCATGTTTACATCTGAGAACTCTTGTCGACATAACCCTGATGCACAATCCCAGCAGCACTGCCGTCTACAAAGCCAATTCCGCCCATTTTGCATTACTCTGGCGGAAGAAACCGTTTACAAAGTACGAGATGTGTCTGGTCTTCGCCAAGATTCTCGGCCTGCCGCACTCACGTACATTACTGCCGACGCCGAACCGTACACTGTAAGCGGTTTTACCTGTTTCTGCTCTTTACGCCTGGGGCTGATGGGTGCATGGTACAAGGGCGAGCTGCAACAACTCGTCCGCGCGATTGTCGCCTGTATACACACGAGACAGAGGACTCATCATGGAGGGTTACGGCGGACTCGGCTGGACGCCGTTTGAGGAGTGGTGGGAAAAAAGCCGTTGCAAGGCAGCCAGTGAAATGACAAGCATGGCAACGGTAAACACACATGTACAGCAGCAAAGAAGGATGAACAACACGTTGTTCAGGGTATAGTTTGGTACAACCCGCAGGTGTCAGACCGAGTCCAGGCACACTGCGACCGGCAGATCGGGCCAGGAACGTGTAGAGTGCAAAGTACCGCCCACGATCGAGTTGTCTGGTTGGTCGTTTTCACGCGAGACAGGAACGGAAATTGAAGTTCGCGGACGGGAAAGAAAGGCCGCGCCCGGACTTTTGCAAGAGAGCGTGGGGCCGGCTCGAGAATGCTTTTTACGGTAATTTATGACCAGGCTTTGGCTATGAGCTCTGCACGAGGCAAAGCATCTGACAACACGACGATACCCAGTGCTCACGCCCAGTGAGAAGTCGGGTCTACTAGGGAGCTATGCCGAGCTACTGTGAGCCACGTTGACAGGCGCTGTATACAGGCATGGCTCGGCAATATACCAGACTAGCGACTATCAAAGGCGCATTTTCCTACATTTCCGCTATGCCGAGCTAGTAGTTTGGGTCTATGTCTGTAGTACACACTAGTCTCCAATATATTCGTTCTATTTGATCGCGTCCTCTCGAGCCCATTCTACATTGCATGCTATGCACATCTATTGAGTGGAAAAAAAAAAAAAGGTTAGGTGTGCAGCTGTGATGTTCCGGGAGCGCTGCGTCGCACAATATACACATATAACATAGAGAGCAAAAATAAGCGGTTGGATACCTACTAGCGCTCAGCAGAGTTCATACAAAAAAATTAAAACAAGCTGAAATACTATTTACCATGTATGTGGTGACTGTCTTCGGAGGGGGGGGGGGAGACGCGCGAACGATAACAGTGTCTATATTCATGTGAATCCATAAATGGGAGGAGAGCCCAAAATAATAGCAACTGGTGAATCGTAATCAAAAAGACCTAGCCATTGAAGTGAAAAGAGGGGGGGGTGCTGTAAGGGGGTACGTCCCGCCGAAGCCGTGACCGCGGGAAGGAGGGGTCAATGTGAACACGTGCAAGTCTGTGTCGCTGTGGTGCTACTGAGTGTGTCGAGGGTGCAGGGGGAAAAGGGTGCGAACACGTGCAACGTGATACATATGTGACGCAACAGATGCTAACGAGACGGTGGTGAAGGCTGAACCCTAAGTAGACCATTAGGCAGTGACGGTTGTGAACGCGACGCAGGCGGCGGTGGTGATAGATCCGACAGAAGGTCAACGGTGAATTACTGTGCGTGAGTGATGCATGTGTGACAAGTCGGCGACAAGCCCGGCGATCGCGGCGTCGTGTCACTCACACACATCACAAAGAAGGGTGCTGTGCACATCACTCTAGGGTGCTAGATTGTGGCGCTCGGCGCGTGGCTAGTGGCAGGTGTGTGCGCGTAACGACACATCGGGTGGGGCACAGCAGTAGGAACGCACACACTGAATCCAAGTGGTGGATCTGCACATGTCGTGATAGTGGAACGGTGGTGAGAAATAAGCATTACAGATAATTGCTCTCGGTAGGTCGCTGTTGTACTGTGTAGGGGGCGGTAGCGTTGTGAGGTTAACGGGTGGTAGTAACCTAGTCGCGTATTCAATGACTCCCCGGGTCAAAATGGGGGTGCATATATGGAAGGCAGGGCTGCGTGCGGCGCGGGAAATAATGTTCCGCAGTTCCTGTATCTAGGGGGATGTCAAGTCATAATTGTGTAGCAACTTAATGCAGAGAGATCAGTGTAGAGGACGTGGCACGGAAGGACATAGCTTGCGAGTTGTCAGATGGCTACTATACTGAGGATGAACGAGCAGTATGGTGCCGGATCTCCCACGTCGAGAGAGAGTTGTTCCTAGGTCCGTTGGTGGGGTCAGAATGGGTGGAGGAATGGGTGGTGTGTGCATGGAGGGTCGCGTTAGACATGGGTATGAAGCTACAGCGGAGTGAGGTGTTGAATGGTGGAGTGATTGTGGTTGAGCGATAGAGATCGGATCAATCACACGAGCACTGAGATAGAAACAACACTTGTCGAGGAGTGAGCCGTAATTAAGGTTTCAAGTACGTACAGCAACTGTACAGCACCATGTACTTTGCATGGCTGGTGGTTAGTGGCGTCTAGAATACACGTCAATAGTTCACCGTCACGTCGTTGGCGCCGATTGGCAAGCAAGGCCACATTCGAGACAAGCGCAATCTCTACATTCTTACTTAGGGCGCATTACACGATGAATCAGAAGGACAGGGCCTGTGCAGGACGTTGAATATTAGCCAGATATATAATAATGATATATAGGGGTTCTAGTGATATGATGATTATGATATGGGTTGGCGGTAAGAAGACACGACAACATGCGACTTTGATTTGGTCTCGGGCCTCTATTGGGACGAAGGCCTCTTGTAAGCCCATTTTCCACGGAGCAGCGCGTCGCGATTTGACAGTAGGTGAAACCCACTCTCATCCTTCCGTGCACCACCTCACTTCCACATTTCGTAGGGTGCTACACCGTGCACCTAGGGTCTCTATCGCCCTAGCATTTGCTTCGTTGTCCATGACGGGCTCCGGGTATATCGTCGTTGAAATTGAATGTAGGCGATGCAGCAAGCGTAAAGTTTGCCCAAACTGAGCAATTGTGTCCTGATTTTCCAAATGAGACTTCTCGTCAATGCCTTGGGGTGACCCACTCACCTGCATAGTTTTCCCAGGCAAGTGGACGCTCTGGGAAGTCTATGCCTAAGTCAAACTCCAGGTACAATGTTCGAAGATTTGGGAATGTGACAGCGATCGCTTCGAATGCGTGGCAAGCTTCGCGGATGCTTTTCACCTCCAGGGACAACTGTAGCTGGGTTAAGGTTGCGGAATAGCCACGGAGAGAACCATGCGGTGCATCGAAGTCGGTGAGGGTTATTGGCACGGTAACAAAGATAGACTCCAGTCTTCTGCCGTTAGAGAGGTAAATAGAATCCTCTAATTCGTCGGATTTGAGAGCGACGAGCCCGGACAAGAACTGGGGCGAATGAGCGGAGTCGAGTAGCCTGCGCCTCCAAGCCAGAGGAGAACGTCCTCTGAGTTCGAGGGACAGCATGATAGCGTCCGCGCGATGCATGGCTTGCAAAAGAAGTGCGCACAAAGTACTGTTCTTCCTCGCCTGTGGGAAACAGCGGCCACGCGACCGCCAGGTGCCGCACCCATCGGGCGGGATGTTGGAGCGATCCAAGCGGCGTGCCCGAGGACAGCAACTCTAACATGGGTCTTCCATGTACTCGTGTGCGAGAGGTGCGTTATGCGTCGTCCTCTGTGACATGCTGAGCCGGATGTCGGCGTACAGGAGCTCACCGCAGACCTCGTAAAGACGGCGACAAACCTGCGCGCATTGCGCGACTGACGTCCTGGATATCCAACAGTGCGGGTACGCGGCGCAAGATTTCGGTGGGAATCTTCTCCATAAGGGTGGTGTCGGAATGGGCTTGGAGAATGGTAGAAGAAGTCGGGCAAGCGTCCCTTTATAAATACCGCGCGCGATAGATCTGGTCTTTCTAAGCACGGAGTAGGTAGCAAGCAAAGGACGGGCCTGCAGCAAAATGCACGATTCTGCGGATTGAGCATCTCAGCGGTGATCCGTCTCTAGGGACGCACCGAGGAGTTTTAGGAAGTGATGATGTCGCAGGGAGTTTCTGCCTGCTGCCGCACCGCCTGACTGGGCTCGGCGACGCAGCCTTTCGGAAGGGGGCATCGGAAGTGAGACCCGATTTTGCACGGCACACAGGGTGTAGACTTTGCGAACTAGGAGACCCAGGCCGTGTACGACCGTGTATGGGACAACCGCGTGTGCGACCCTCGCGGCGGGTTTGGGCTAAGTTCAAGGAGGAGCACACCCAAGGGGGACTTGCCAAAACGAGGCGCACACCCACCGCCACGTTGTGACAGGCTTCTGGCGAGCGCCCACCGTCACCGCGGGACAGCCTGAGTTCGGTCCACGCTCTACGGCTTTGCACTCGACGGCCATCTACTCTTTCGCCGCCGCCTTTCGCGCCGTAGCTCAGCTCACCTTACGCACGCTCCCGACGCGCCCGCCGGCCTCCATCGCCCAAGCAACCGTTCGCGCCCAAGCTGCGGCATGGCTCGAGCCAACCGCTGGTCCTTGGCCTGTACCTTCGTGTCCTTTCGCTTCTGCTGCGGTCATATGCGTTCTACCTCCCCGGGTGCTGCACCGCATGATTTTACCACGAGGGGGAACCAGTCAACCTTTCTGGTCAATGCCCTAACTCCGATGTTTAGCGGGCACCGACCATGCTAAGATAGTGCGTATGCTGTATTCATTCCATGTACCATGCCAGTTTTGATATCCGCACATCACAGAAATCCATGATCAACTGCAAGTGTCTGGAAATCCTTTGCCGATGTGCTACTGAATGCTCGTGTGCTTCTAGACGATTACTATAATGAGAAGTTTCACTTCTGTGAGCCCCAAGGTGGGCCGAAAAGCCAGGCCGAATCACTGGGATCCATACTGTTTGGAGACAGAATTTTCAACTCCCCATATAACGTAAGTGCTTCTTGTACGGTATGAATTTTGAAACAAATGCTGTACAGGACTTTAGATTAGTATGCTTGGGGACAACGCCACTTGTCAGACTCTCTGTCGACGCGAAGTCCCGGCGGAAGACGCCAAGTTTATCAACGAACGTATACTAGAAGACTACGCGTTGAATTGGCTGGTCGACGGTCTTCCCGCAGCCGAGATGAAAGTTGACAGCAAAACCGAAGAGGTGTTCTTTGATATGGGATTTAACCTTGGCAATGACGAAGGCGCATTCGCTGAAACACCCGCACTCAATAATCACTATGATATCCAACTAAAGTCGGTGACAGTATACGCGGAGATACTCATTGCTAACTGGACCTTCTGCGTCATAGATACCATATGCCGAGGCCAGATGTGTATCGCATTGTCGGTGTACTAGTATGGCCTTCTAGGCAAGTATCCGAATTTTTTTGTGTGCCTTACAGACCCTCACGGACACATGTGCAGTTTTGGTGGTGACCAAAGCTCCGAACCGCCGTGTTTAGTGTCCGATGGGAGACAAGCTCTTGTTTCTCAACCAGAACACGACAAATTCCGTGCGCTACTCGTATCGTGTGACCTGGAGTGTACGTGAAATCTTCTATGCATCGCCCCTCGTCAACCTTATAGAAGATACATTCAGAAATCTGACACTCCTTGGGCCACAAGATGGGGATAACTATCTACACATATTTGACCCAGTAAGTGTCATTCCGAATGGGGCTATTAGATTTTGACCGAGATCGGACCCGTGCAGCGTATCCACTGGTTCAGCCTGATTAACTCTGTTGTGATCGTCGTGTTCCTCTGTGTCATGGTATCTATGATTTCTCTTTGAGAACCGTTTCTCGCGATGTAAGT
Organism: Phlebiopsis flavidoalba; assembly: GCA_035772785.1. Lineage (NCBI taxonomy): Eukaryota > Fungi > Basidiomycota > Agaricomycetes > Polyporales > Phanerochaetaceae > Phlebiopsis > Phlebiopsis flavidoalba. Next base: position 127,556 of record JAOCPU010000063.1, read on the forward strand.
CTTCTTTGCCATTGCACGTGATCCAGAATGGGTAGAATTCTACAATTTGCACAGATTAGCCGCTACAAATGCTATCGATCTCAGTGTGAGTCTCTAAAAATATAAGGCCCTCTGTAGCTAAGGCGCGTGTTGATCGTTTGTGGCCGTTTTACCGGAAGACGTCCCAGGAGGACTGGGGATGGAAACTTGTCCACGGCGAAGTTTTCCGCACTCCACAACATGCTATGCTGTTGTCCGTTCTCACTGGTAATGGAGCACAGCTGAGTGCCATGGTCGGAGTCACTTTTAGGTGCGTGAAACATGTGTAGTCGCACATTACATGTGCTCACCACTTGTACATCTAACAGTGTTTGCATTGCTTGGGTTCTTGTGTCGCCATCGAATCGTGGCTCTTTGGCCACCGTGATGATGATATGTTGGACTCTGTTTGGAACAGGTCAGCACTATCTCTCCGTGGGCCGACCGGGCAAAAACACTCAGTTCCTTGTAGCGTCGGCGGATACATCTCCAAGCCGTGCTTATGCATCAATGGGCGGCGACAACAAGCGCAAAATGCATTCCTGACAGCTGTTGTGTTACCAACGTGAGTTGATTGCCTCATGTACGGCTTTGTTCTGACCGTAGCCGTAGGGTTGTCTTCGCTGTGATGTTCACGTTGAACTTCTTCTGCTAACAGCCGATCGTCCGGCGCCGTGCCATTCGGTGAGTCAGCTGTGGTGGCAATCGCAGCCGTAACATTGAATCTTTTTCACAGGCACTATGGCATTGATTGTGCTTCTCTGGTTTGGGATATCTGCGCCTTTGTCAGCAGTAGGCTCGTATTATGGATCGAAACACGGTGTACAGTGCCTCCGCCTAATTGTCCCCTTGATTATCGATACTCATTGCGCAACAGGCCGTTAGACATCCTGTACGAGTCAACCCTATCCCTCGTCAAATACCGCCCGTGCCGTGGTATCTGCGCCCATGGGTGTGTAATCATGATCTTAGCGCGTCTTGCCCATTAAGCTAACGTCTGCGCCAGGCTTCGACATTGTTTGCCGGTATATTGCCTTTCGGTCAGTTTCAGAGCCGTCCTCCAATTGGCGTCCATCTGACATCATGCGTTTGTACGCACTGTGATCTTCAGGTGCGGCGTTTGTGGAGTTGTATTTTGTGATGTCGAGCCTATTCGCGTCGCGTGCATACTACGCGTTTGGCTTCCTCGCGCTCACCGCGGGCGTCACGGCGCTCACGACGGCCACGGTCTCCATCCTGTTCACGTACTTCCCTCCCTTTGCGCGGAAGAGTACCGGTGCGCGACTTTTTTCATTGATCCCGCGCAGCGGCCGTGGCTCACGCACGTCTATGCCTCACCAGGTGGCATTGGCGTGCCTTTCTCACCGGAGGCGGAAGTGCGTTCTGGCTGCTTGCGTATGGTCTCTTCTATTGGGCCTCGCGACTCTCGCTGGGTTCGGTCCAGAGCGCACTGTTGTACCTGGGGTACCTTCTCTTGATCGTTTTGTTCGATTTCCTGGTCACAGGTGGGCCTGTGTGCTTTTCACATGTTGTCTACTTGGATCGCTGACAAGGGTCTTGTAGGAACCATTGGCTTCTTGGCTGCGTACTGGGCTGTGCGGCGGCTCTATGGGGCGATACGTGTCGACTAAACTATCCAAGGACAGCGGAGGCGCGTACTTGTGCTATACTCGCCAAGGAACCGCCTGGATGCATATACACTCTCGTCCGTTTTCGCCCAGCACAAAGCACATCTTTGTTTATACCACTATGTCATTGCAGTGTTCAATTAATCATCGGACAGATTAGAGCAGCAAATACAATATTACGCCGCACGGCCGTGTATGAGGCTATGAGGACCATAGTTATTCCTCCGCAGCGACTAGGACGACACGTTTTTTGGTGCCAGCCCCTAGGATCACGAACCGCCCATCTAACAGATCCTCAGCTTTGATCGTGTGTCTACTGTCCGGTACAACCTGTTCGTTGACATAAAGCCCCTTGCCCTTGACGAGATCACGCGCCGCACCTTTGCAGCAAAACACGCGCATCAGCCTTCCCTTCGCTCGGCGGAGTAAAGTTATTGCAAGAGGACATACCGTTACTACTCACGAGCCCATGCGCAGAGGCGAGCTTGACAACCGGAGTTTCAAGGAGCTCGGTGCGAGGGAGCACACGGAGCCGCGGGTCGTCTCGCAACGCAAGGAGCACGTCGTCGGTGCGGATCAACGCGTAGTCGCTCTCGTACAAAAGGCCGGTCACGATTTGCGCCTTGCGTACCGCAGCGGCTGGGATGACCAACGGCAGATCAGCAGCGGCTCGCTCGACGGGAGGGACGGTGGGAGAGTGATGCGGCGTGTTCGGAACAGGGAGAGGACGTGGGGAAGAACGGGAGACGTACCGCCGTGAACCAGTTCAGTGACTTCGGTTGCGAGCAGGCGCTGGGCTTCTCGTTTCTCGGGGCGGGTCTAGGGCCCCGAAAGTCAGTTTCGTAATCGCATGTCGCGGGAAGATGGAAAGAGACGCACTGCGTGCTCAGCCAACACGGCGTCGATCCGCGAAAGCGGGAGTAGCGTAAACATCTTGAGATATTTGGCCGACTACAGATTCATGTACTACCGAGTCCGGAAGAGCGCAGGAAAAACTGCAGCGTATGGCTCAGGCTGAGTGCAAGGCATACAGACATGTAGGCGAAACAGGTACCTGGTAGAAATCAAAAATACTGGTGACGTTTCTCGTCGAGCGCGACTGCATTCCCAGCGCTCTTGCCGAATTTTTTCGCCCGATGGCGTCGTCAGAAGCGGCGTTGTGAGCGCGAACGCCTGCTCGTCGTGTGTTCCGTCTGGTAGCACAGCTGGGTCGACCCGGTTTATGAGATCAATGCCGGCAACTATGTTGCCCCACTGGTCTGATCCGCCAAGCTGCATTGTGCATCCATGCGTTCGACGCAAAGTCAGGAAATCGTACGCCTGCATGAGCTGATACGTGAATTCTGTGAACGATATAGCCCTGTTGGGACTCGAGACGGGATTGAACGCTTATTGTATTCAGCAACAATCGTTAACACATGGGCTCAGTAGCGTACCTTTCCCTCGAAAGCATGGTATTCACGCGTGCGTTGATGCCCACTGTTCGCAAGAACTCCAAGAGGCCCATGCCCTTGAACCACTCGAGGTTGTTCAGAACCTTTGGAGGACCCAGGTCCTCTTTCAAGCTATCCACGCGTGGTTTTGCATACTCGATAGCACCTTTGAAGAAGCGGTTGAGGCTAGCGACTAGGGTGGTCCACATTGTGTTTTTCTACCACACTTGCTTCCGAGAGTGGTCGTTCGGGTGTTCCGTCCGGACGGGTCACCAACGAGACCGGTCGCTCCACCTATCTGAGAATCATGAAGCGAGATCATTTCAACGCATGAGATATGAGTACTGACCAGTGGAATCACAGTGTGCCCCGCGGATATGGAAGTGAAAGAGTGTCAAGAACGGCAGCAGATGTCCGACGTGTAGGTACTTTGCGGTCGGGTCAACGCCGGAGTTAGATTGCTTGAGGTTTTTGTATGACGCGACGTAGTGTGTCTGGGCTTTGCAACTTCAAAGAGATTCGTACACGCGGGAGAGGTCGGCTCACCTCGAAATCTGGGATATAAGTCCCCTTTCCTCGAGCGCTGTCAACAAGTCATGGCTTGACGAATGTGTGCCCCGCGTGCAGATGCGTGAAGCTTGGGTTTCTTACTGCAACGCGTAATCCCAAAAACTGTCTGAGCATCAGCAATGTCTGTAGATGCCCGAAACCGATCGAAGACACCTGACAGAGGTGGCGAGACGCGACAAAGTGTCGCGGTTCACATCAAACTAGATTCACATGGTTTGATCCGAGACTCGGAATGGCTTTGCTCAAGCCTCAAGTCCACACGCATGCGGTCCGATAAATTCATGATTTACAAGAAGTATTCCAGCATATCCAAGGGTATCGAAGAACGAAAAAATAAGGCGATTACAAGGTGCACAATCCTTCCTCAATAATCATATCACATCTTGTCACACTTGACCCGCTTGTCCAAAAGACAGAGACCAATGCCCAGAGGGAACCAGAACACCGCAGCAAGGAGACCTACGCGCGGCCGCTCGTGAGTGTCAGGGACACAAGTACAACAGAATGCGAAAGACTTACCAAGCAGACCATACCGCGAATGTGGAATGTGCCCCTGCTGCAAGCAGAGCATTTGTGGATGGTTAGGGGGGTAGTAGCGAGGTTACGACATCTCCGGTTGCAGGATTCATGTAATTGTACACCGTAGTAGCCGGCATGCTTGGGACTATCATCGACGATTGGCCAGCAGAAGCATCGTGCGGCTCAGTTGGTGATAAAGGAGTCTTGACGTCCTTCACATTGGCCGCATGCACGCGAGCCTACAGGAATGTATGGGCCCGGAGCTGAGAGACTGTGAGTCGAGAAACGAACTGACGAACCTGGGGAACGTACTTACAACCAATCTCGCTCGTTACGGCGACGTCGTGTATGAGGGGAGGCTGCTCTTGTTGTGTCTAGCATTCGGGATTAGCTACTGGATCCTTGCTCTCATATGGACGGGCGTGCACTGACCATTTCAAGGTGGTGGGTGGTGAGAGGATAAATGAGAGGTTGCAGACGTGTCCCATAGCTGATTATATACGTGTTGGAGCGGGTCGACGCTGCGGCTGAGGACTGCGCCCGATACTGAGGCATGCTTGCCTCCGCAGACTCGACGCGACTCCGACCGCGCCGAGCAGCTGCGGATCCACGGTGGCGCCAGGCTCGCGCCTCGGCAAACGCCGCATCCCACGGTAAGCGCTTCCACGATCAATGCACTCAGTGGCCCTACCCCTGTTCTTTGACACAAGCCCTTCCCGTTTTTAACCTTGCTTCCACCGCTCGGAACACGCCCTTGTTTTGCAAGATTACTGACCGATTACTATAGCTTTTGCAGCTGGCTCTCTTCTTTGCTGGTAAATATCTTGTGTACGTCCACAGCTAGTCGCCGAACACCATGCAAACGCTCCCCCACCCTCGCAGCTCGCTGCTCGACTCCTATATTCCCGTCGATCTTGCACAATTCTAGCACTTGTGGGAGGAGGCTGCACATTTTTCTCCCATAAGCCCGGATGACTATACCTCTTTCGGAAATCATCCCCATTTGCGAACTTCCAATTTGCGACAATTGGCAAGCCTCCTTCTTTACTGAGCCGGCTCACCGAAGGCGACCCCGATACGCCGTTGACACTCGAGGCGGACTTATCACCATTGCCAACGTCCTCTCCATCTCCCAACCCCGACATCCCAGTCGCAACTTTAGGAACGTTTAGCAGCTCTGCTGCCTTCAAACAGTGGCCACCCTCACAACCCTCCGCTAACTCCAATATGTCAATCTCTGAAAGTACCCCCAGTATCCAACATGCAGCCACTGTCATCCGTAGTACCAGATCCTGTCTCTCGTGACTCGATTTTTCTCAAGGTCGATTCAGACGAACTTGTATTCACTCCTTCGGAAGGCGAACAGCTCAACTCCATCTTGCCGCTCCTGTACTACCAACGGCCGCTCCCACAAGCATTATTACTTCGCGGGTGCGCCTCCATCTCAGCCTCTCCTGCTGCAGGCACCTGCGACTGTATCAGTGCCCCACATCGGCTTAGCCGCCCCCCGAACCCAACAAGCATTTTACACGACTCCTTGCGGAAATACGACCGAGCACAACAACTCCCCACCGCGCATCCCGTCGCGAGCAAACGAACCGCTTATCGACGTCTTCGGATCAAAATCATGCCGGTCAATCAGACCGCGCGTCCACCTCATTTACCCGCGTCATTTATCACGTTTGCTGGATCCTCTGAATCTCTTCGTCCCTCTCAATCAAGAGTTTGAAAGAATTTACGGACCGATTTTGGAAGAGGGTTCGCCGTATGCGGGAGCGGGTTGTCGATTGATGAGTCATAGAGGAGTTCCGGCATCGCTCTCAGAGACGCTTCATGCGGTCGAGCGCGAGAAAGCCCCAGATGGAGCGCCTCCGTGGCCGCTACTGAAAGAGTGGTTCGGGAAGGCGGAGAAGATGCTCGAACGAAGTATGAAAGCAAACCCTTTGTCCGTGCAGGACCAAGCTCTCTACGCGATAATGCGGCGCGCGCAAACAGAGGATTTGTCTAGGAGCGCGAAACTGAAAATGAACGAGCTGCTTCCGAAGAGAAGGTCTTCGTCTGTCGCTGCCAAGGTAAGCGCAAAATAACGGCTGAAGACGAAGCAACGAGGCCAAGGCAGAGAAGCGGAGACACGAGCCGAGATTTTTGAAGCATAAGGCTGAAGCCGAGCGATTGCGCTAGCGAATGCAGAGAAAGCTCGGGCCTGATGCTTGCGGACACGAGAAAGACTGGAGAAAGCCAGGTCCTGAAGACCGCCATCACATGCGCGAAAGACTGGTTTCGACTTTTGGAGAAGCTAAAGCTTGAAGATGCGGAACGCGATAAACTTAAGACTTTTGAAGACGAGAGCTGACAGACGCTGAACGGGAAAAGGGCAGAGACTTGCGGAGTACAGAGCAGGATTGACGAGCGGAGTTGAACACGAATCCAGGGCAGTAATGAAGGCAAAAGCGAGGGCCGAGTGCAGAGAAACAAGTTGCCTACTTGACGAAAGCTGCAGAGTTGTGCCAAGAGCGCCGGTGACAGATCGCTAAGGCCGTGTCGCAGGTGACCAACCCATCAACATCCGATCCGCCTGCAACACACACAGCAAGCCCCACTACCAAATACATGGTCGAGCTGCTGCCATAACCGGTCGCTCAACCTTACCACAGAAGGGAAGCATCGGCTAAATGTGAGTAGTGCTGCTAGTGGCGGCAGAGCCCAGCGCGTTGGATACAGTCACTCCTGACTTGCCTATACAAAGGGATCCAGAATTTGAAACATCAGCCGATGCCACCCTCATCCACACGTATTCCTCTATCACTGAAGGTGTGTGCCTAGTATTGAAGTACGGGCCATATCGATTCGCCCCAACATATCCACGGTTTTCCAGCTCTCCGTGATTTCCAATTACACGCAGCAAATCCGCTACCCTTGTCGACTCAACAGCCCCCCTTGCTTCCCCTATTACTGCGCTTCTCCCCGCAACTGTATCCCCGGCACAGGCCGCGCCTCTGGACGTCAACCAACTGGAAAGAACAGCTGCTGAAAGCAGAGTTACTCAGCGGAAAAAGGCGAATTGAGTAGCTCCCCCGGAACCAGCTCGCACGGAAGCTGCGTCTACAGCTTCTGACGCCGGCTCCTCCTATGCTTCTATAGACCTTCCACTACCGCAGACTGGTGGCAGCTCTGTACAAGGAGCCAATCCCCAGTCAACTCATCGGCAGGCCCCTCTGGCTGGGTCCCCTGTATCGCACAGCAGCATAACGCCCGTTTGCTCCCGTCCTGGGCGCGCCACACGCAACGCTAGGACGCCAGCTGCTCCGTCAGCAAAGTCTGCGAAGAAGAAAGTGAGCGGACCGACCCTCATGATCAAGGCCTGAGCCCAGCTCCCCCCATCGCTCTCATCACCCGCTTGCCGTTGCTGCAGCCTGGGCAGCCCGTGGCCAATAAATCGTCTCCGCACCAGGCACATTCGAAAACGTCCACTGTCGTCAAGCCATCCACTACTGGCCACCGTCCACTCCAAGCCGTCCAACTGCGGTTAAGTCATCTACTGCCGCCGTCATGCCCAGACCACCTACCACTACTGCCATTGCATCCAAGCCGCCTACTGTGAATTCCGCTTGTCCGCTGCCGCAGAAGCCCCCGCTGTTGAAACCCGCCGCCACCGGCAAAAGCCACGCCAAACAAAGCCACCACTCACGCCGCAGACACAGGTGCCATCGAAGGCGAGCGGCCGGGGCGATGCACAGAATAGGTCGTCGACGTCCGCCACATCTCAGAATAAGCGGGGCTCGCAAAACGGCACCCAAGCCACGCATCGTAGCCTCGTACAAGCAACGCGCCGTGTATTCCGCTCATGATTGCACAACCCAGAGCCCCATCAGTTTTATGCCGTTCGCAGCGACTCCTATCTCTGTCAGGACGCCATACACTCTTGATCAGCCATTCCTTCCTCTTTATGAGGAGTGATGAGCCTTGGGTATGTGGCCGTCATCGGGAGAATTTTGTCCCAAGAGAGACGAACCAAGGAGCGAGTTTTCCCCGTTGGAGCAGCGACCGATCGCCGAAATTACTCGCCATCCCCTGTTCGGGCGGTCGGTCGTCTTACGACGGGCGTAACGACCGCTACTCTCCCCGCTCAACACTCCTTAAGCCCTGTCTCATCTCCTTACACAAGCCCACAAGGAAGAGGTATCGTGAAGACGTACTTTACACGCGAGACGTTTATTCTCCACCGTACCAGCGACGACAGATACAGCGAATCGAGCTACAACGACAGCCCGAGAGCAAGCCAGGCATCTGTATCGGACGTGGACCGACAGACGTGACTGGCATAGAGAAACGACGCCCAGCCATGCAAACGCTCTTCCTATCGTTTCTCTCAGTCGCCCCGTTGCATCCCCCCGAGTCCCGCCGAGACACGAGTCGAGTTCGTATAATTCAGATTTACGCAACACGGGACTGGAGGTCAATGCGTCGACGGCCTACAATGCAAATACCTCCCGCGATGCTCACATGCGATCCCTCAGATGCCCAGTCTTCATCACACGATTACCGCAGAGTCGAACCACCCCGTCCCCGCGCATTGCAGCTTCGCACCCACGTGAACAGAGACATGTCACTGTACAGAAGAACCCGTCACTCCACCGGTTCCCGCAGCCACTACCCCCTAAGCCAGCTCAACGATTGAAAAACCGCATCGGCAGCGCTGCAAACCTCCTCCGCAGGTGCCTCGACGCGAGTCGCCCGCCGAAGGACCTGCTGTCCCGCGTGTCTGTTGACGCTCCCTTGTTCCACGCCGTTACTCGTCGCAAATGCTGGCGGGAATGGGAAGGCACGCCAGATGCCGGCGCGCGGCTAGTATAACCACACCACGGAGGGCGGCTTCATAAAAAAGCGAGGCAAAACGCGAACAGGAACACGATACGCAGAGCAGCGGGTTAATGGGGTCAAGTGCAGCGTTGGAGAAGAGGTCTCTCGCCTGAACGTTTCAGTTGAAGATCTCGCAAGGCATGCAGTGAGATGCTGGCGAGAGATCCAAAAAAATAATACTTAGGAATCCTTAACACCCGCCCCTCGACCTTTTTTTTCCAAATGAGCGTCGCGGACTGGGTATCCGCACAGATTTGCATGCGTATTGCCCCAAGACTCGCCAAGAACTCTTTGTATCTTACACTTGAATGCTCTTTCGGTCGTATCGTCGTCGTGAGTGTTGCAGGGTATAGCCTCGTTAACCTCCTTTGTTCTTGGCTGTCGTATTTGCGTTACTATGACCGCTGCCAATTCTTGATCGCATAGCGCCCGTCGACGACAACGAATACAGAATTGCATCAACAAACATTGTACACAAACCATAAATCCACAGATGTTGTTCGCTATAAGCTAGCAATAATTGCACCGATAATACCCTTCAGCTCGCACCGCAAATAGATAGTTCCCGCATTTCCTGTAGCACACCTTCAACCTTATCCAAGCAACTTTAAGCTCTAATACGGGAGCGTTCATGACATCACTTACTTGTGCGTCAAGTTGGCCAGCTGCGTAGTCATCTCGCACGTTATCCGAGAAGTATCTGGGTCCCAATGAGCTCGAAAGGGGTATACCAGGGGTAAGAACATGAAAAATATTACCTCTGAACAGCACCGAGTTTCTCGTATCCCTCTTCAGCAAATTTTTGCACACATTGCATCCTTATCATCGCCTCAAAGCTAGGATTCGAAGAATGGTACGCGGAGTTCTAGGAGCATGGGTAGCTCGCGGATGAGTTGTTTCGTTCAGCCATATCGAAGACCTCCTTCGCATCGTCGTGTTCTTGCTGCGCCTGTGGAAGTTTAGATAAAATACGAAACGTCGCGCAGACACAGTGCAAGCTAGAGCCCACCGTTCGGGAGCTTAGTTGGGTCTTCACTTGGCTTCGCAATGAGTTTATTGAGTCTGCTCCGCGCAGCATCGTAGTCCAAGAGCTAAACACGCGTCATTGCGATATGATCTGATTGGGATGCACCCCCGACGTACCTTCTTGTTGCGTTTGCTGATGTGCTCGTTGACAAATGGGGAAGTATGGGGCGTTCATCTTTCCAAGAGGCTCCATGATCGTTTGTCGGTAGGGAGCTTCCTATGATTCGTCTCCAATCGGTCATACAGAGTGGACATTACCTCAGGGGGGAGAGGCGCACCATTTCCCGACCAATTCCTGTGTCTAGCTCCTCTACGGCCCGCTTGTATGCGTGCGCTGCCATGGCTCCTTCCGAAGTCTTGTCTGCTGCGCCATAGAAGACGTCAATTGTGTCGGCGAGACGCGCCCTGAGTCGGCCGTCATAGCTAATGGCACGTTAGGTCAAGTTGCTCATGTCGAAGAGTTATAACAGGAGATACTCGCCTCTCATAGCATCAATGAAACCCTTGCTATCCTTCTGCAACGCTTGACACTCCTTCTCAAACCTGATACACGCGAACGAGTGTGTTAGTGAAGACACGCATATGCTTTCTGTCTAGAGGCCGCACGTTTTGTATTTGACTTCCTCATCCGCAAACTCTCTGTCCACCGTCCTTTCAATCTGTCCAGTCTTTTGCAGGAGCTAACGACGTACTCGGTTAGTGGCATGCAATACACGAAGGCGCGCTCAGATTGGTGAACAAAACGTACGGTGGTGCCTGCGCGATTCATAGACTTTTTTCTTGAACCTGTATGTACATTCAGTTCGTAGAATGGAGTCCATTCCGCTGAGACACATACCCCGCCCAGCTCATCTTGTCTTAGCAGTCACGGTCAATAGTTTGGATATGAGGTATAGTGGAAGCACAAGTCAAAGCGGGCCGGCACAGCGCCCCCAGCACGAGGCTGTTACCAGCTGATGACATAATTTCGCATGTGTCCGAATGGGCGTCTATGATTCTCTCCGAATTCAAGTCTGTTGAAGTTGGCAACTCCGAGGTGTCCTTAGACGCACGACGACGCTTTCACAGTATGCTCATGATGGTTTTAAACAAAGGAATCTAATTGTATGCTGATGTATGCTAAATCTTGAGCCATGACATGAGTCATGGCCATGCAATGCATGTACCCGACATTTGTGGCTGACACTATCAATCCTGCTAGTCTGTTGATAGCTATTAGCCGACGCGACAGGAGGGGGAAATGTCACATGTCGGAGCCCGGACCCATAACCACACACCGATCATCCTACAGCCCTTTGAAATACGACATGGGCTACTAGCGTGCCGAGCACGTCGGGACGCCCAGTTTTTATTGAATTTTATTTGACACACTTGGTCCCATGTTCGCAGCACTACCAGCAGCGTCGACAACTTCACACAAAGGCATGGAGCAAACCTGGTAAGAGAGATGCACGGTACCGCGATTTCAGAAGGTATCTGTAGATTTTTGGGCGTGCAACACTCTCATTTGATCAAAAAGGTATATTTTGAACTTCATCTGTGCCAAGAAAGCATCATTGCGACCTTGTATACGGCAGATGCATTCATTGTCCAATGTGACAGTCGCAGATGATGTTACTAACCCCAGACAGCGACCGAAAAAAGACATTGTACGTGAGATAAGTCACAGAGCCGCTGAGCGAAAGGTACGCTCATTGACAGAGGTTGCGAACGCAATTTACGAGCACAGATGAAACAGCGCCGACGGCGGCGGGGACACAGTAATTAACCATCCGGCGGGAGGGACCGACGGAGGAGCTGGCGCTTGATCGGAGGGGCTGTTTCAGATACACGTGGCAATGCCTTGTCCTTGAAACGGGGAAATAGCATGTCACATGTCACACATCGTCACCGTTTCTTGCGACGGTGACTGCAATTTCGTCCGCTTATCTCCATGTCTTACTCTCCTTCTCGCCGTCTTGACCTTCCTAGCCACGAAAGCCCGCCGCACCTGCCTTGTGCGAAGGCCTCATAGCCCAGTCTCGTACTGCCGAGATTACTCGCGACGACCCGCTTTGTGCTCCACGGCCCTCGATGCTGCTATCAACACGCGAGCGACCATGTCCAGACAATATATCTGCTACATCTAATACGGCCCTCTTCTATACCGTACCGACACCGTACAAGTATTTCGCCTACTTCTCCACTTCTGGTTGTATCCTCTACGAGCTCCAGTAATACCTCTGTTCCCCGCAGAGCCCCGCTAGCGCCTCTAGACCCGCAAGTTGCATCCACTATGCGACTCTTGACAACCAATCTTCAACACCTGGCAGCTCTAGCTCGTCCCTAGCCACGTCTACTCTCCTGTTGATGCGGACGAAGGACTCTGAACGTACACTCGATTCCGTTCGTGCCTTGATTGGCCGACCCATCGTCAGCCGGCCACAGGAGGAAGAATTGAGCTCTCGGGCCCTCAGGCTCTGAGGAAGAAGTCGCTGAGCGGGTAGTCTGTGTCATGGTTGCGTATTTTTCGTTTCTACAATACTCATGATCCCTTATTCTATAGTAACAACCCTTCGCGCCCATCACCATATCCTCCGCGTTCAACTCAGCGTCGGCCCAGTAGTACATCGCCAACCGTTGGTCCAAGACGTCCTTCCCTCCCCAAGGTGCTCTTCAATCATCTCCTTCGCCGCCGAACTCCAACCTTCCATCACCGCCTCATCTCATCCTACTGGTGGCAGCTATCCGAGCAACCCATCCCACCCCACCATTACAATGAAGACCTATACTCAGCCTCTCCACTTTCACATTCGTCGGTGCTGTTCCCTGCCACTACCTTTTCGCCACACGGCTCCGACTGCGTCAGACATGATTTAGTTACGTTTGAACCGATTTTTTTTTTAGTCTCAGGGAGCTCTGGAAGTGCGGATCGTACCCCTCGGCCGTCCGTAATCGAGCGCATCCAGTGGGAGACGGTAAGTCCCGCAGCCATCGGGCAGTACGCGACCACAGACGAAGGTGATGATGAGTACGAGGATGGAAGAGCGGAGCTTGCCAGAGGAAAGATCAATGAACGTCGGTCTATAAGATGCGTGCCATAGACGACGGCTCCAGACGACCTTCCCTCGCCAACCAACGCTTACTTAGCCGAGTGTCTCTACCGACAACTCTCAACCTCCTTCCCATGCTGTCATCTTCGGCCCAACCCCTTGGAGCTGTCGCCTCAGGAGGTAGCTCCGCATCAGAAAGCGCGTCATGAAGATTCGGAGGGACGGTGAACAGGACGAAGGGCGACCTCTCGCAGAATGTTCGGGACACCGATGTTGAATTAGACGCTCTCCACACACGGTCATGGTGCTGCGAGACGGCATGACCCACCAGTCTCGGATACTGCTTCCCAACATACTTTGGCGTCGCGGGAAGACAAGCTTTGATCATTACCATTCTGAACAATTCGGTTTCGACGAGGGGCAAGCATCCTCTCCGACGGGGAGGAAGGACGATAAACATCTCCCCTGTGACCTTCACACGAGGACCGTGATGGGGGGGGACGAAAACTTTTGATGACGGTGATCGACCACTCCCATCGTTGCCTCCGCAAGTGGGGAAGAAGAGTGGTATGCCTCGGAGAGGTCCCCTCGCTTCCTGTCAGAGACAATGTTGCGAGCCTCACCCGCGACAGGGAGGACAGTACTGCTACAGTCACCGCTCGCGCGCGTCGATAAGTCGGCAGTGTTGACGATGACCTGACGGCAAGCACGATGTATCCTGATGTTCAATTGCCCAGTCACCACAGCTCAAACTGGACTTGAATAATGACGGTTCTGTTTCGCTACGGCTGGGCGGGCGTATATGAACAAGAGTTTCAATACGGAGAATACAACATCGATTACATACTTTGGCCACGACAACGTCAAGCCGTCGGTCCTGGTCATCGGGCGCACCGTCCTATATACAAACGCCGCCGCGTCGACTCGGGGACCCCAGTGCGCTTGGTGCCATGTGGGATGCAGCGATTGGTGGCTCGCGGCGGCCCAGCACGGCTACTGTTAACAGCGGTGACGACGCTTTCGCGAGACAGGTGCGAAGTTGGGATCCCGAATACACCTCTCGTAAAAGCGATTGGACATTCAAGAAGGAATCGGACGGATGGTCGCGGTCCCCATCGCATGCGCTTCCAAGCACGTCCCCTGCCGAGACCAGTCAACATACCATGCAACCTGGGACGCAAGAAATATGGCGCCAAGCCTACGTCGGTCGCTACAAAGTCGACAGGTTAAGATGACGCGTACGTTATACAGTTGTGTAGCAATACTTTGCGAAAGCACTAACCTGTGCCAGTAGCTGATCAACCAGCAAAAGCCCCTCAGCAACGTTTGAACGTTCGCCACATCCACGACCCATATTCAAAGGGTAATACTCAAGCTGGCACCGGGTCTGTCATCCATAAACACTCCCGAGCCATCGCATTCTCGATCTTCCGCAAACCACAGTTTGCTTCAGTAAACATCATCGTCAGCACAAGCAGCCGATGCCCCACACGAGTATCAGCATATTGGCTAGCACAACAAGAAAGTGCAAAACTCAGGAGCAATACACCAGCACCCGCACCACAAGCAAGCTCAACTCCCACGGCCTACTCGAAGACGTAGGAACAATGGGCACGACGTCTGCCTATTCACAGTCACGAAACCATGATTGCCACAGTATCCACTCGTAGTCGTCCATCCACTCCACATCCGACCGACGGGTCCCAAAGCGAGGGTTATGCCAGTGACCAGCGCGGCCAATCGTCGGCTCGATCTAGCTCTATGCCGCGGGACACATCGCTTCCGCCTTCGACCACCTCACCTATGTCGTTGAGAAGGGCTCCCAGCAGCAACAACATTTCACCAGCTCTACCGCCGGCACATCACAGGCTGCGCGTGTATCTCGGCGAATCCATGTCCAGTAACGAACAGGGAGCCTCGACTGACCGCGCATCGTTAACAAGCCAGTCGTCAACTTGCCCATACCATTGCCAGGCAAAATCCTGACGATTGGTCGACGAGGACGATTCTCCTCCACGGACATCACATGCGGAGGCCTTGCTACAGTCGACTCAAGTTACCTCGAGCACATGCGAGCGAGACCTGAGCGCCGCCATCCCCGAGGAACCTGTTTCCCATGGGCTCGTCGGTGTCTTGCGGGGAAGCTTTTAGGATCTGGCAAGAGCGTTCCCAAGGTCCAGTCGGTGCCACCCTCCCTCAGTTCCGCGCGATGGGAACTACACCCCACATGGCTTACCATGGCTCCCCGCTCGAAGCAGGAGGAACGGGAAAACGCGTCATACAGAACTTGAATGATTCATTCAAGGACGTTGGGCTTCTTCCGACTGCTCGTGTCAACAAGGGCGGGAATAAGAGTAGACGCCCCAGACATCCTAACACCACAACTATCTTCGAAGAAAGTGCCCGCCGACTCACTCTACATGCTACTCCCACTCTGGCCAGGAGAAACCGATCCACACTTTCAGGCGAGGCGCGTGAGGACCCCGCGACCTACTTTGTTCCCGTGGAGGAGCGCCAATATCTTCTGGTTTCTATACTATGTGCCGTCGATGACAAGTTCAAAGCTCCACGACAAGAAGGCAGACGCGAACAAGAAGCGCTCGAGGGACAGTGACACTCGTTTCAATCGCTACTGCGTCGTCCACGACACGACGTCCGAGCGCGTTATATCTACTACGCTCGTTCAAAGCCGTCGCTCGTCTTTTTTTTTCGTCATCATATACGGACCTGCGAGAGACCGGTGTTCGGGTTCCGCGTTCGGTCTTTCTCGATTACGGGGTCGTTGAGTCACCGGCAACACAGCTCCTTCCTCCCCCTCCATTCGCGAACAGCGATTTTAGACGATATCGTGATCGGCGTGTGCTATAACCGGGTAGGCGGCGTGGAGTTTATCCCAGAAGGATTGCAGAAGTTGGGGACTGTGTCGGCCAACAGAGAAGCCGCCAAAGCCTCCCTCGAACGATATGGACGACGAACAAGAGGAGGAAGTTATCTTGACACCTATAGGCAGGGCGGCGATCGAGATGGCGTGGTTGGGCTGCATGGCGGTGGCTAGCTTCGGCTCGACATGACATGACGAGAGTAGTCTTATTTCATAGCAATGTATTATCTACCCGTACCGACCATTTTATTTTCTATTCGCAAGTGACCTTGCTTCATGGTAGATACCCCAAGATTTTTGAGTACATCTGAATCCACATCTATTGAGATTTCATGCTTCTGTGTATAAGTGGCTTTGATATGTCGATTGAATCTCGCATTTTACAATAGGTCCCTATTCGCTGTTGTGTTGCCAAATGCGAGTGCTGTGATCAACACCCACCGAGAGAAGCAATCAAGTTTTGCTTGATGGGATGCTTACCTAATGAGATCCAGATCTTAGCATGACCGTTGTGGCGGCGGAAGAATTTACTGGTCCACTAGCTTCCCCCACCCCCCCCGTCCGTAACCAAAGACATGGCGCAGCAGAAAAGAAAAGAGTTGACAAGGAATTGTCAGAATCCGAGAACGATGACTTCTCAGTCGTTGCGGCTTCCGACGACGATTCAGACATCGACATATCCTCTGCACTCACTGGCAAGAAACGCCGCACGGGGTCGGGCGCGCCTCGATGGGAGACTTCCAATGAGGACGAGGAAGAAGACTTGGAAGATATTATACGGGAGTCTATATCCAAACGCAATGCGAAGGACGGGACTGAGTTGCTAAAGAAGACGAAAGGCAAAACGAAGATCGTGAAGGGTGAAGTCGGTGGAGGTAGCTTCCAGAGTATGGGTGCGTCACATTACGTGCAATACGTTAATTTTTGCATTCTAATGTGCACTAAAGGTCTCCATCCATGGCTTCTGCGATCCCTCCTCACGTTGCAGGGCTTCCCGCATACCTACACCTATCCAACGATTATCCATTCCTACGTTACTCTCAAACCCCCCGCGAGACCTTGTCGGTATGGCTCGCACCGGCTCCGGGAAATCCCTGGCATACCTTGTACCACTCGTGCAGAGACTAGGGGGTCGGCACTCGACCGCATTTGGTGCACGCGCCTTGATCCTTCTTCCGGCTCGCGAGTTGGCTTTGCAGATCCTAAGGGTCGGTAAGGAGTTGGCACGTGGCTACCATGGAGGTGACGGGGATCATGCAGGAGATGCTAGGAACGAAGAAGACTCGAAAAAAAGGGACAAAGTTTGAGGTGGGGGCTGGTCGTAGGTGGTGAAGGCTTGGACGAGCAGTTTGAGATGATATCGAACAACCCCGACGTGTACGCCCGTCTCATTTCCTTTCGTATATGCTGCTCACTATGGGATAGTATTATTGCGACCCCTGGTCGACTGTTGCATCTCATCGTGGAGATGAATCTCGACCTCAAATCCGTTCAATATGTCGTGTTTGACGAAGCTGACCGTCTTTTTGAGATGGGTTTCGAGACGTCTATGACAGAAATCTTGCATCGACTACCAGTAACCGACAAACCCTCCTATTTTCGGCTACCTTGCCTAAGTCCCTGGTCGAATTCGCCAAGGCCGGCCTCCAAAGCCCCAAACTTGTACGGCTCGACGCGGAAAGCAAAATTAGTACTGACCTGCGCATGGCCTTCTTCTCAGTAAAACAGGCTCTGAAAAAGATGCATGTCTTCTCATCCTTCTCCGCGATGTCATCGGCGTGCCTCTAGGCAGTCCGAAGAAAGATGCTGAAGAGAGTGGCGACAAGAAGGGGAAGGGAAGGGCGAAACCCAAGTACTCGGACTACGTTACTGCACCTCACCAGACCCTCATCTTCGCCGCCACGAAACATCATGTGGAGTACCTCACGAACCTACTCACCACCGCTGGTTATGCAGTCTCGCATATCTACGGCTCTCTTGACCAAGTTGCCCGTACCCAACAAATGGAGCATTTCCGCAAAGGTTACACAAACGTTCTCGTGGTCACCGATGTCGCGGCCCGAGGTATCGACATTCCCGTCCTTGAAAATGTCGTCAACTACGATTTTCCTCAAGGAGCACGAGTTTTTGTGCACCGCGTGGGCCGTACCGCTCGAGCGGGACGGCAGGGTTGGGCCTGTCTTTCGTGACCAACACAGAATTGCCGTATCTGCTTGACCTACAGCTTTTTCTTGGTCGACCCATCAATAATGAGGTTGCCCATAGCGGTGATCAGCCCTACACGGAGTCTCTTATCCTTGGTCCCTTTGACCGTGATCGGGTGGACGAGGAAGTCGACTACGTCAGGAGGCTCGACGAAGATAACCACAATTTGACCACGCTGCGCGAGGTCATGAGGAAGGGACATGGTATGTACGAGCGGAGCAAGGGTAAGGCCAGCCAGGCAAGCTACACACGGGCCAAGACGATGATGAAAGAAGGCAAGTCTGGCCTGGTCGGTGCGACTTCTACGACCCACCCGGTGCTACTACGCAGCAAGGACGGGGCGAGCATGGCGAAAAGAATCGAGGAAGAAAAGCGGCGGAAACAGCTCTTGATGGCGGTGTGAATGCCTTCAGGCCAAGCGAAACTGTCTTGGAGATTGGTGCTCGTGGTAATGCGGAGACAGCGGCGCTCATGAAGCAACGTCGCAAGGCGCTGAGCAAGGCGGCACAGAGGGCCCAGACGGCTTCGACGTCTGCCGTTGTAATAGAGGACGATGACGAAGAGGACGAGGGAAGAGGTCGCCGCCGCGGAGGGAGTCGAGATGGCCGTGACGAAGAGGAGATCGCAGTATGTCGTCACACTTTTTAGTCGGGGTCCCAGCACTGATTCATACATTCAGGCAGTGTTCGAACCCGGGGCAAAAGGCAAGGACAAGAAGGGAAACCGTCGTGACTCTGAATATTTACATGTCGTAATTACCAAAAGGATGCGAATACAGAGAAGGGGTAAGATTCTAATGGAGATGCGTTGGATGTAAAGATGCTCACTTCCGGCCAGGTATTCCCTCAACGACGGCGACACTTTTGCCGAGCAAGCCCGCGGTGTCGCCTTCGATCTGACAGGCTGACGAAGCACTGCAACAACGGAAACGGCGGGAGCTTCGGTGGGACAAGACGAAGAAGAAGTTTGTCAAAGGAACCGGCGAGGGCGCAGATAACGTGAAGCTGGTGAAGACCGAGAGCGGCGTCAAGCTCCCCGCGACGTATCGGAGCGGGCGGGTTCGACGAATGGAAGGCCAAGAGTCGAGTGAGTATCCCCCGGGTCGGCGAATCCGAGGGTCAGAGTGCGCAGAGAAGGGGCGCACTGGGGGCCGGGGGCCGGAAGTACAAGCACAATCAGGTGGTTGAGGCCAAGCCTATCGACAAGCTACACAAGAGCTACGAAAGGAAATCCCGCCAACAGAAGCACAAGCAAGGCGACGGTGCCGCGGACGGTGAGTCGGCATCTGCGGGCAAGGGAAGGAAAAAGCTTGGCGGGCGGTTCGGCGGGAAACCCGTCGGCAAAGTCAAGAACGAGCTCAGGACGGTCGATCAGATTCGCAAAAAGCAAGGCTCGTCACCGAGCAAAAGAGGGCGAAGAACGCCAGACCGACGCACAAAGGAAGGAGGGGCAAACGATAGGCGTAGTCTATATGGTCTCATTCAGTGTGCTCACTGCTGTCTACATCATATTCATCGCTCTCGATCGGGTCTGTCCCAGTTCGCTGCCACCACCAGGTATTACTCTGACGTCGTCCCGACCCTCTAACAAATCAACCCCAACACAACCGTAGCGCATTTACACACCACTCGGGATATCCCTTGTTCCCGAAATATTCTGCGAAAAATGTCTTCAAGTAATTAGGGAAGGTGTCTTCCAGGATCGCGTCCCGGGCACGCCCATGAGACGAGCTTGAAACACAAGGTTATGCTGTGTGACGGCTGGCACGAACGTGAATTGCGAGAATTATCCACGTGATGAGTTCTTGAACATACCATGTGCACCAGCAGTCTCCAATGTGAGGATATGATGAAGCATCGCTCGAGAGGTACCACCCGCACACGTCGGACAAGGGCAGCTCTCGTCGATAGGACCGAAGTCAGCTGCATGTTTTTTCAGGCCTTACGCGGGGATCAGCACCGTATTCCGAATGATGTGAATTTTATGGAATTACTTACGCAGATTGAGGGGCCTTCAAAAGTCAGTGCTACTCCAAATCGAGCCGTCCGGGTTGGGAAGACACAATCCGCCTATACGGCGAGATCAGCTTCAGACAAATATCCTGTGGTCGGAGCATGCTCTAGAACCATGTCAACGCCAAGTGCCACGCAAACCAAAAGATCTGTGACACGTAGCATCAGTAGGTCACGAACCGCTCCTTTACGTTCTGACTGACCTTCAGCGAAGCCAATTCCCATGGAGTAACGTGGTCCTATCGCGACGTCAGCGAATGAGGGTTTGTGAAGAACATCTGACCTACTATCCCATGGTAGCTTATCCGCACACTGTTTGATACTATCATGACGTTGATTAAAGCGATCATCGGGGGAAGTAGCCCACTCACACCCTCCAGAACACGTCTACACGGGAGTTCAGCGAAGTCAAAGGAAGTGTCTGGAACATGTCTACCTTTCTCTTCACCGCCGCTCAGTCCTCCGATGGCGTAGCCGGCGACACGATCCTTACGAGCTACCATCTCTTCAAGGCACTGGTCACGCAACTGTGCGTCAAGACCGCCCTGAACAATGGCGAATAAATTTTGTACGCCGGTCTTCCCTGAGCTCTCATGGTGTTCAATGCAGCGGTCGAGCCATCGAATCGTTCTCCACATCGCTTCACTCACGCGAGGACCGACAGTCAAGCTAGATACTGGTCAACGCAGAATGAGCGACGCGCAGCAAAGCAGCAGGAGAAGTCCTACCTACATCGTCCAATTGCATTATAATATCGGCGCCAATTGCGTGCTGAATCGAAATGCTCTCTTCGGGCTAAGACTCGTCAAGGGAAGAGAAAGATTTGAACGCCAAGAAAGATCCGTACCGTGAGCATGGTAGGCTTCCCATCGAAGGGACTCTCGAATAGAGCGCCTTCTTCAGTGATTTGCGTAAATTTGTTCAAGGAGACGAGCTGGAAACCGCCGCTGTCCTATGACACAATTTGATAGGAAGGAAAAGCACCAGATACAAACCGACGTAAAACCCACGGTCAAAGGTTATGTTTCCATCCTTGGAACTTATGTGCACCTCCCGCTTCATTCAGAACCTGGATTCCAGGGCGTAAATTGAGATGATAGGTATTATTGAGGATCAAGTTAATGCCCAGGGCTTCAACCTGTTGCGGTGTGAGGCCCTTGATTGCAGCCTGTGTGGCAACTGGCATAAACGTTGGAAGCATCGTCGTACCATCTATGGCGACAATCAATCATTCCTGCGGTATAGTCCGAGCAAAGAACTCACGAGCAAGTTTCATTCTGGAGACTCGTGCCCTTGTCGTAGAGCATTTTGCGATGACTTCAAATTCCATACCTCGTAAAGGAATTGGGGCAAGCTTTCGCCCAAGCTCTTTTGCAAGCAACTTCAGGATGCTACCTCGAAAGTACAAACAAAGCCGCGGTGGTGGCAGTAGTAAAGTTACAACCGTGAAGCGCCCAAGCGGTGCCTCTTTCCGTTAAAGGCAGCTGTGTATCTTGAAGGCATACTACCAAGGTCAGAAGTCTCCCGACGCTTTGGTGAGTAAGCTGTTCGCTAGATCCTGGGTAGAGATAGCATGTTCTTGGAGTGAGATAGCTTTTAATTAAACTCAACCACCCAGATCGTTGCAAACTGAATCTTTAACCTTCGAAACGTAAAACACGTGTACTGTAACATGACCATCTACAGCCTGTATATCTATGACAGGTACGTAAACCATACGATGAATGAAGTGAATCTTCATGCTTACGTGGGACCAGGCACTGTACCTGTGTCTACTACCATGATTGGCAACGGACAAAACCTGCCAGGCCCGCGAATGAGGGTGGCATCCTGCCCGCTGTATCTCATCAGGTAACACCAAATGTCAGTACACATACCACAACAGACCCGAGTCACCGAAACACATTGATGTCCTCGTCTGGAGTCGTAGTCGCGGTGAACGACGAAGTGCCCCGAACACCGTTGCCGAATGCCACCGCGCCGCCACCGCCAAATTCCGGCCTGCCGTTCGACGAAGAAGCGAAGCTGGTTTACGGAGTTGTCCTGTCACTACGTAACATGATTAAGAAGCTATCTGGAAAGTAAGAAAACAGTTTTCGACACCCGTCCATGACATTGACCTGACGCCCATACCTGCTTTAGGGACGAGCAATTTGTCAACTATCGCACCTCCACGTACAAACTCCATCTCTACGAGACGCTATCTGGCTACAAGTTCATCATGCTCAGTGATCCGAACGCAGATTCATTGCGTTTCGTCTTACGGCAGATATATTCAGGCCCATTTTTTGGAATACGTCGTGTGCGAAATCCCCTCGTGCAAATGGACTCCAAGATGCACGGCATCGACAACGAGTACTTCCGCACGAGCACGGATAGGATGATTAGGGCTTGAGCGTTTTTCAGTAGAAATGAAACATTGCACTTGTTAATTATACGACAATATTGGAATAAGAGCACGATGACAACTTTCAACTAGCTATGTTATACAGCATGTAATAAAGAATGGCAATAAATGAGCGATCTCGTTAGTCCCCAACGAGATCGCTACGAGTCGTCAACGTCCATTTTCGAGTCGTCCCTCGCTGACAAACGGCTGCATCCCCACCAACCTCGAGCTTCTTCCGAACCACGTTCATGAGAGATGTCTTCATCTCCCGTTCCACTTTCTCCTCGCCCTCCTCTCCGGCAACTGCTTCGTCCAATGCAAGTTTCGTCATGCCCAGATCCAGCATATCCTCTTCAATTGAACCCTTAGTGATGAGTTTGACGTGACGTCCACGTCCCGCTTTTGACCTATGCGATAGGCTCGATCCTGAGCCTGTTTATCGTTATGGGGATTGAAAAATCCTGGTCGAACCTACAGGGCGGATGGTCAGAACCAATCTTCGAAAGCCACAGCAACGACCCACATGATAACGACACTTGCGGCGGTAAGGTTGATACCCATGCCTCCGGCCTTGGTCGAAAGGAGGAACACGTGAATAGACTCATCCTCTGTGAACTCATCCACCAGCGATTGTCGCACGTCGACAGGGGTAGCCCCGGTCAGAACTACGAACTTGATCTTCTGTCGGTCCAACACCCTTTGTAAAATGTCTAAGATCTGCGTGAACTGGGCAAACCGTCAGAGTGGAGCGATAGCCATGAGACTTCAAGTAACATACCTGGGAGAAGATCAGGACACGACGCCCATTGGCCCGGTAGTCTTCCAAGAGTTTGAGTAAGACTTTGACTTTGCCCGCTTGCAGATAACAGTCCTCGTTTTGCAGAAATTTACGGGTTGACTGTAGGAGTGTGAGTAAAAAATACTACAATCGCCGTTGGGGAGACGGATGGGCACCTTGTACGTCGCGCAGAATACCTGCAATTCAGAGTGGCCGTCATGACAGACATATCCTCTTTGACGTAGTCAAACACCGCTCCCCGTTTCTTGAAGTCAGGCTCCTTGAGAAGTAGATTGGCTATTGATGTGAGTGTGTCGTCGGTGAACCGTCGGCGGAAAAGCATGGGGTGTGACGCGGCTTTCCGGAGATCCATGAGCACGTTGGTACTGTTCTCCACGTAGAGCTTTATCCTTGGCACGAGTGTTGTTCTTCGCCTTCTTCTTGGTACCCTTGCCTGTTGCCTCCGACGGAAAGCCTGCGGATTCCACATCAAATATCGTTTTCCGTGAGCGTTGTAGAGCGTCGTTGTATATTGACTTCTGCAGAGAGGTCATCTCGCACCATTCTATTCGCTCGGTCTTCTTGGGCAGGTCTTGAAGGACCTATCACGACGCATTTGTTGGGCAGGTTCTATCAAGGCGCGCATTTCACTGACCTGATCCTTGCGCGCATGCGCAATACGAAAGGGGTCATCATCTTTTTCGCTCTTGAAACACACGCTCCTGAGCTAGAAGGGTGATTTTCGAGTCGCCTTTAGTCTTGAAGACGGCTCTTAGAGATTCAAGGCCGTTTGCGAAGTGATTAGGTAGGATGAAGTTCATTAGAGACTGAGCCGCCGAATGAATAAGCCGGATAGTGAGAAAGACGCGGGTCACGTACCACTAGTTCTTGCAAGTTATTTCTGGAGAGGAGTGCCAGTAAGCAAGAGACGCCATTTCGCTTCGTACTTGAGCAACGCTTGGTATCGTTTGTTGTGACTGGAAGTTCTTGAGTACGTGCCCCTCGTCGAAGACGCACGTCTGAGACTATCAATCGAGTGCTCTGAAGAGGATGTGGGTTGCACTTACGTCCCAGTCTATTCTTCTGAAAAACTTGCGATCCCTATCATCACCTTGAGCTAGGTTGTAAGTTGTGACCAGTATCTCCCATCCGTCGTCGTCGCCATTTACACACTGTGTGTCGAGGAGTTCTTGGCGCAGCTCAACCCGCTCTTCCTTGCCCGCATAATAGGCTCGCACGTTGATGGACGGAGCAAAACGCTTGAATTCTCGAAGCCAATTCTCTAGCGTTGATGATCTGGCACCCATGAACTTGGTGAGAGCAAGCGAGGCATCACTGGATCACGTACGGAACGACAATGAGGTGCGGCCCTTTGCAACCCGTATCCTTCAAATGGGCAAAGAAACTGATCACTTGTACAGTTTTACCAAGACCTGTGGAGTTCACGATGAGCTCGTGGGTCGGCAGTCATAGATATAAGACATACCCATCTCGTCTGCCAAGATGCAGCTGAGGCTACGGGTGTAAAGGAGGTTGAGCCAGTTGATGCCAATCATTTGGTAGTCCTTGAGCTGAACATCCGACGAGAGAGAAGTGGGTTGTTGAGATATGTAGTAGTCCGGCTTGTTCGAGGTCAGAAGGGTCTGGCTCCGTAGGGAGAGAGCGCCGTCGGCTTTCTGACACGATAGGAGAACCTCGAGGTATCGACCCCTCTCTAGACTTCCCTTTAACATCACCATCGGTCCACTTCGCAATTTCGGCTCGAAGGCTCGCAGCTATCTTCTCACATTTCTTCACAATGTTGTCGACCGTCCCGTATCCTGCAAAGATAGCGGCGCAGTCTTCAAACATGCGGGGACTGATGCCTGCAGGTCCAGTTTTCTTTCGACCTTGACCGAGCCTCTTCTGAAGATCTTCAACTGATTCAAATGGTCGCAATTCGCCTATCTTGTTGGCTTGATCGATGCTGCAACCTTGATGACACTGTTAGAGGAATTACGTGTCCAGTAGATGAAACTTACCTGTGAGCTCCTTGCAACGCTTCAGGCGAGGCCGCGTTGAAATACTCCAACGCCTGCTGTTCATTGACATCGTCGGAGTCGGAGTCGCCTTTGTCTTCGTCGCTATCTCCATAGTCTCCCTCGGAGTCCGACTCGATGACCTTGCGCCTGATCCGCTTCGCTACACGGAGGACCTCCGGACTATCAGGTGCGGGTGGGGAGGATTGTCGTGGGAGGGTGGAAGTGACAGATATTGGCTTCGTCAAGTTTGGAATAGGTTTTGTCGGGGAAGCAGTAGCTCCAGAGGGACCTGGTTTCGCGTAAATCATCGACTTCTTACCCATCATCACGAACACGAGCCCGTTCCGCTTTGTTTGCGTCCTCGACCTCCTTCACGCGTCCAAGTATACGGTCTACTGCGTTTTGAGCACGTTTTACTGCAACGCGGCTGGAGGCTTGGGGGGTTGGAGGCTGCCACGAGGATCCTCGAGCAGTACAGTCGCCCTCGCCTGATCCCACCACCACTATGCTGCCACCGCTGCCGCGACAACACGCGATGGGGCGTGTTCCGGATGACTGAACTTGAACATGTTGAACTTTGGATCATTTTTGGCGGTTGAGTAGGGGGCGTTCGGGGGGTGGTTCGGTGTATCGGACTGCTCGCACGTTCTCCGCGGATGAGACGAGGCTTCGACGGACCAGGGAGCTCGCGCGACGACTCCAAGAGAGATTCGTCAGAAGACATCGAAGAGGAGAGAGTATTAGTATTGAGCCTTTTGCGTTGACCTGGGCGAATAATCTCCGGCGATGCAGGTAGCTCGAACAGGTCCAAAGGGTCGGGGCTTGCCTGCGGGTTTGCCGCGGTTTACACGTTTGCGTGGCCGCTCACCGTCGCTCACATCGACTGCATGGGTGAAAGTGAGGACCCTGCTCTACTGATGTTCATTTGGCTGTGTTGAAGACGCGTCGGCTGGCCGTTTGTTGGAGATGAATCCGCTCGGGGCGGATAATGTGTCCACCGCGGAGGATGACCGAGAACGGCTGGCAGCTCCTGTGTGGACGAGCCCGGGAACAGCATCGTCTGAGCTCTGGTCAAAAAGACTTCGATGTTCGCGATAAGGTGAATCCGAAGGCGGAGGGCTTGAGCTCGGTACTAGGACGTTGCCCGCGGAGAAAGGGGCCGCGGAGAAGAAACGCGATGAACGGTGCCGTCACGAGATTGTGGTGGGCAGCAGAACGACGTTGGGGCTCTCCGGGAGTGTTATTGGAGGTGGCGGCGACGAGGAAGGAGGCTGTGTAGAGTTCTGTTGCTGCTTGCTTGACTTCTTGAATCTGAGACTGTCTATAATCGCTCTCTGACATGACGGAATGGGACAGAGTAGTCCGGTCAGGACGACAACTCAAAAAATTCATCAACACGCAAATTTACTGACTCTGTTACTGTCTGCCTTCGCTGCTAAAGACATCCCCAAGGATGTACTTGGTTATTAGGGAGATTATTTGGAGGAGCGAGGCAAGTTGACCTGCGCTCTGAGAGTGTCACGACAAGATGGCGGTGAACAACAAGGTGGGAACCCTAAACTTGGAGCCAAACACAAACCAGGCTGCGTGGCCTGAATATAAGCGTAACAAAACCACGACGATAGATTTGCAGCACACAAAGCTCAGTAGGACCACGACAATACCTGCTTAGACCTTGGTAGAACCCTTGTCAGACGTGGCCTGCGTCAGGTCCGAGCTCGTATGGACGTCAAAAGTGGGGCAAAGAGCTCGAGCAGCGGTGACGAACGGTGCAGCGGAGAACATATTGATAGATATATTAGATAGTATTAGTTGTACACCATCGGACAGTATGCGATGAAAGCGAATAAAGGTCCCGCTTGTCGGTGACAGCAGCCGACGATAAATAGAGAGAAAACGAATTGTCACAGTGTGAAGATTGGTCTTGGCGCGTAACGTGGCCGAGCGTGTCTTTCGTCTGGCCACGGTAGATGGGCTTGGACATACAAATGCGAAAGACAATAGCAAGCCACGACATGACTGGGCCCGATGCCGACTGTTGATGGACATGGTCGAGAGACTTGACGTGGGTGAGAAGGGTGAGGCAGACATAGGGGCGAGTACCGAGGAGGTGGATCGTCGAAGGAGTGTTTGACCTCGACGTAGGCATACTGTGACAAGGCCGGCATTCCTTAATGGCGCGGTACAGCGGTTAGACAAAGCGGAGTATTGCCACTTTGCGCCTTAGTATACCACGTCTGATTTGCTTGTCTCTCTTGAATTCCAGATAGCCTAGGATCAGAGAAGGTGTTGACGAAAAACCAAGGGCCTTCTTCGAAGCTGAGCGATGTATGTTCTTCAAAAAGGTCGAAAGTAAACAGAGCAGAGGACACTTGACCCATAGGAAGGACGCGTCGTCCAGGTGCTGCACAAATATATGCATACGCACAGGCGATGTGATATTTGCCAGTTCGGTAAACTTCGGAGCGTCCCGGTTGAGGATCCTTTGTTTCTCGCGGGTGAAACTGGGGGAAAGGTGTACGGCGAAGAAAGTCTAGCTGAGCGTAGTCGGTGCCAGCACAGCCGACCGCGAGACCAGGAGAACCCGGATATTCACCCTGAGAATAAAGCCAAACGTAATGAAAACGACACGGGTGAAAAATTGTCAATTTACGCACCCGTAAACAGAGATGCCTTAGATCGATTCGCGAGAGAAGCGTGAGATCGTCTTCGTTTTGCATTATCACCGGATAGAATTGTCCTATCATTATCATATGCTGGCATCCTACAGACCATCAAGATGGAGGGAATTTTCAGTAGTGCTGCTTGTGAGATGGTTACACAGGCCACGGTTTGCCGGTTCCACTTGATTTTGCCAAAGTCGAGGGAACATAGCAATTCTTGGAAGCTCGAGCAGTAAGGCGGGGAGTTAGGAGACGCAAGAGAAGCATTGTGTTGACGAGGTTGGTGGGAACGATGGGGATGGTGGTGGTTTGAGATCAAGAGCGTATGGCAAATGCCGAGCTCATCGTCGCCAGACTATAGGGGCGTCTTTGCTAGCGCTTATGATGTCAACCGAATTGGACGGGCGTTTGGTGCTGTGCTGCGTAGCGAGGACCAGCAGCAGCTCGTTGCGTGTCCTCTCTTCGACCACTACCACTGTCACCCGTCGTCTTTTGCACCATGATTTTGCAGGCTATAGGGCTCTTCATTTCGTTAGGGCTCTACCTGGCCGTAGCCGTTCCGTTGAACGGCGCCCTAGTACGCTTGAGGGCGAACTTCAATCCAAGGTCCATTCAGTTGGATGACGAGGGCAATGTTGAGCCCCATACTGGCCCAGTGGTCACGTCTTTCTTTGGGATGATTGGACGTGTGAAGCGTATCGAGGTTCGTTTGCTCTTGGCTTTGTCTCACGTGTATGTACCGTCCGTTGACTGACCCGCCTTCATTTTCCGCAGGGCTGGGGCGGACTGTACAAAGGTCTCAGTGATGTGGATCATGAGGTCTATGCTTGCCCAGCACTTACGGGATTATTAAGTGCCGACTTTGCTGGAGACGATGGCTCTCACTATCTTCGTTCTCATTGCCCTTGATTCGGAAGCGATCCGGTACGGTGCCCGAGCCCCGAATACAGGAATCCTAGGCACCCTTGCCTACGCAACTATCGCACTGATTCTGAACCTCCGGCCATCGTACTTACGTACCGGTGAGTCCTCTTTGTTTCGCCGCTTTAGACACGGCTCTCTTACTCAGCCGGAAATAGCTCCATTACAACACCATACAGACTGCCGTACTTCAACGCGCTATACGCTCTCCGCGTGCTCCTTACGCCCACTGAGCGCCGGCGACCGTGGACCATCTACTTCACGCCTGGACTGTTCGCTGCTCAGTTTCCTCCATTTGGCGTACAAGATTGTCTTGTTGGTTCACTGAGGCGTGCATTAATCCCGGACCTCTCTCGAACCGACGAGACCAAGCTCGACGGCGTGATGCTGGTGAAGATCAGCATTATGCTAGCTGTTGGACTTGTCAGTACCGTGATTCTGTGCCCGTTGGAGGTGATTGCGGCGAAGTTGGCCATCCAGCGCAAACCACGCAGCCCCGGAATACAACTCGGTTGCCCAGGAGGTCGAGGACGATGCTGTTGCTGGCGAAGAGTATGCAGAGTATAGCGGTGCCGAGGAGGATGTGATTGGGTACGTCGCCATTAACTCGCTTCATGCACAACTGCTGAACGATGGTTGTTGTCAGCTTGCGCCACGAGCGTGATCCATACCTTGGATTGGTGGACTGCGCAAAGAAAGTCATGCAGGAGGAAGGATGGCCTGCGCTGTACCGTGCATGGTGGCTCACAGCCTTTGCTAGCTTGGGCAACGCGCTGGCTTGAACGCTAGTCTTAAACATCCGCGGTACATGAGCCATGGAAGGAGGAATTGCGTGTTGATTAATTTGATGACGCGCTGGGGAACATTCGAAATGGGCTGTATAGCCTTTCGGCTTTGCTTTTCGTCTATCTATGTAATGTAGCTACGTGTATGTAACGTTGCGTTGTACAGCGAATGGACGACCGTCACACCCGAGGGTTTTAGAGCCAGCGGAGGCGTCGCTATAATAAACCTAGCGCGCGTTGTGGCGTCTTGGTTAAAAGCGCCGAATCATTCTCTTGGCAACTGCTCGAATAGGGAAGGGAGGTTGTTCGGTGCAACGGGAAAGTCATCTCGCTCTCCTTCCCTGCTTGAGGCCACTAGAGCTATCGTCCCTCGTCGAGGCTGTTTCCTCTCCATTATGTCGACCCTAAGACACCGGGATGGGTATAGCTTTCGCTTATAACTCCATGGCGCATTTTGAAGCAGGGTAGCAACGAAGATTCCGCACACAATACATGTTGGCATTCTTTGAAGCAGCGGGAGCCCCGTCAGATGTGTCCACGATGCCGACAGCAAGAAGGCAAGCTCGTACATGCTTGCGCTGAGTCATTCACCGTTATCTTCTGCCAGACAGGTCGTTTCATATTCGATCGTTGCTAACTATTGCGGCGTATTGCTTCACTTACACCCCCATCTTGCTGGCGGCTTGCCCCTACTGTTCAGAACGTCGAGAATCTGCATTGCCTCCGGGTAGCAGCGTTAGACGCTTCGTCCTGTGGGATTCTAGGTCAATTTTCCGCTGTAATCAGGTATTGAGTCACGGTTCAAACTATCTCTCAAGAGGCTCCCCAATCGCCCCTGCATCGGCTCCAGTCTGGATGCGAATCGAACAGTTCGGGCTGTCTTCGCTCTATTCCTGAGATCCAATCCTCCAGGACGGTCTCACGCAAACGCGCTGATGGACAGCCTTCAAACAACAGACATCAACGCAGCGGTATGTCCCATGATAATGTGTACGGGGTGGTACTGACTGGCGGACCCAAGCCGTTAGTCAGGCTGGACAGAGCCGCGGACCCGCTGCCCCCGCGTCACGTCATGGAATCCCTGTTCGTCAACTCGACTCGATGGACGCGCCGAGTCA
Source organism: Phlebiopsis flavidoalba (assembly GCA_035772785.1). Classification (NCBI taxonomy): domain Eukaryota; kingdom Fungi; phylum Basidiomycota; class Agaricomycetes; order Polyporales; family Phanerochaetaceae; genus Phlebiopsis; species Phlebiopsis flavidoalba. Next base: position 158,415 of record JAOCPU010000063.1, read on the forward strand.
GATGCTTACGGAAAGACTGTAAGGTTTGAATCGTTGTTTACGCTGATACATGGCTAGTAGTCGCCCCGCTCGGGCTACTTTGTGGTGGTTATGCCAGTTACTCATCCGATCTGGCCAGAAGATCGGTCGCCTCTGCATCACCTACGGCTGCGAGCGAAGCGCATTGAATTGGGAATTGTTGTATGAATTTGGTCATGAAGCAAACATTTAAGCTATAGCGGACAGCATCCTGTGCGTCGTCAGTCAACCTTTTTCATAAATGCGAGTGATGAACTAATCCTGAGTGGTTCATGGGGTTTCAATACTAAAAGCAAGCTCGCTAATCAAAATGTGACAATTACAAACTTTGACTGCGTCATTGTGAGGTGACCAGTGACAAGGTTTCACGGACATGCAGCATCAACCTATGTTGCGTTTGCCAATTAGTAGCCCTGTAAAGCAGCGATGACATGTCTGCTATAGGGAATACTACTCGCTGCACCATTCTGTCCGTATAATAACGGTCAGTCTGGCTTCATCGATGAATTTATCAAGCCATGTGTGCCTTAATGCTTGCGTGAGATTATAGCCTGACGTTTGTTGACTTTTACACGACTGTTCCTCTCTAATGTGGTAAAATTGTCAAAAAATGAGATTGTAGCCAATCCAACAGCAACAACATTTCACCCGAGTAAGTCGCTGTCCCGGTTATCCGTAGTGGACAAGCCTCATTTGATCTTGAAATTCAGATTGCAAAAGCCGAACCCATGTTCCACCAGAGAATTGAGAGAGGCAGTTGTAACTCCCACGCACGTTCACTGTGTTTCTACCTCCGCGCGGTTGGCGCTCACGGCATCCCAGGTTGTAGCCCCGCCTTACTGTCCACAAGCGGGCCGCCATTTCTGCATTGTTTTCGGCCCCCCATACATACGCGCACAAGGAGAGCTCTCCGCTTATCGAGTCCTTCCATGCGGGGCAGAAAACTCTCTAGGAACGCGGCGTGTCTCGAGAAGCTTCATGGATGCTCCCATATAAGATTTCTCTAGGCAACAGCGCACCAGCCCCGCGCATCTGGATTCGGGGAAACCGAGGACGCGCATACTCGTCCAAGGCATGCTGCTGTACCAGTTCCGACCAAAGCGCCGGCGAGGATTGTCGGCTGCACGGACCATCTCAGCTGGGGCGCTTTCTACCACGCGAGGCAGAGACCTTGTGGCTGGCTGTTGATGAGCGACGCTGTATTCACCGATCGGGTGCCTCATCTAGAACCGACGCGCCAGTCGCAGACATGATGGTGCCGTGCACTCACCTGCGATGGGACGTTCGCCTACTGCTGAATGCATGGGAACCCGGGGAGAAGATGTTGGAGAAAGCTGTCACCCCGTGGCTCGCTCTCTGTGATGATGGTGCATTCAAATGCGGTGGCTCAACGTTGAGTTGGACGCCGAATCTGCCTTCGGTTCCTGCAGAAATGTCCGAGGGGCACGTGCACAGTCATTGGTGTCATCCAGCGATAGTGTGCCCCCTCTAGGAGAAGATTTCGTGGTGAGAACTCCTTCCGGGTTATTGGAAGCTCAGGGTGGCGAATAATGCTGCCATTAACCTGGATCGACGTGGATTTCCGCCTCGCGTGCCCAAAACCGCCGACATGCCAGACCTGTGTCGCCTTCCTTGGCGGGCGAGCATGCGGACGCAGAAACATCGGGACGCGCTTCCCGCCGCCAAGATCGGTCATCCACACTTATCTGCTATGCCCGAGCAGGCGACGCGCAGGCATTGCGAAACCCGTGGACGTGGAGAACAGAAAGCAATTGGGCGCAGTATTGTTTGTGATTAATAACCGTTGAAGAGGAGTAGCCGGCGCGGGGCGGCGGTTGGAGGTTGGTACTGTCGGGGCCCAGGACCCCGTCCAACTTGGCATGGGAGTGAGAACCCGGAGAGGAGAGACGATGATAACCACCATTGTCGCGCCACGCGGATACGGTGTTGAAAGAGTAATATTCATCAACAAGGCCACTTGCTTGGCGGAGACAGTTTTCAAACGAGGCGTTCTCTGCTATTCGCACGGTTTTGCTTGCCAGCCTCGAGAACTCTGATTAGTTAGGGCTTGGCTTGGCGGTTCTCTCTCACCAGGCGACTGCGCTGGCGAGTATTATTGGAAGCGCGCACTGAAGAAATAAATATACGAGACTTTTTTGAACAGAATACGAGTGCGTGTCGACGCTGGCTGCAATACGAGCGCCGCCCAAGTCGGTTGTGCCCATTCTGGGCCTCAAACCACCCTGCATCTGATGGCATCTAGCAGCGCTGTCTGTAAATGACGCACGTGGCTACGTGACTCGCGTGCGGGTGTGGTGCCAGCTATAGGACTTGCCGCGTCGTTTGCAAACGCACCCTGATTTACTCCCTTTTGCCCAGCGGTGGCGCCGGATCGAATTGTGAGAGAGCGGGCCTGTCGCGAAGGCGGATTGTGTATTGCCCTGGGCCGTCTCGTATCGTTTTTGTATTACCAAACAAGGCAGTGCAGCAACGGCTGGGGCGTATAACGTCAGAGCCACACATTGTGGCGTGGTACAGGGAAGCAAACGGCAGTATCACTGAGGGTGTGGTGGTAGGGGTGCTGCGTCGGTGATAGCACGCTAAGCATCTCGGGAAGACGCACTTGTCAAGCCGCCGGTGGAGAAAGGCTCGAGGAGTGCACAAATGCAAATGGTTCGGCGGGGATGCTTTCGACTGCGTCCTGTGCGAAATCAGCGCAACGTCAATTGACGTGGGTGCGGTTTGCGTCGACGCTGCGTACGACAGAGGCATTAGCTTTAGCATCGTGGGCGGGTTGTTTGGCAAACACCAATGGCTGCTACGTTTACTGCCGCCCGCACTTGCGGCGCCGGATTGCTGGAGCAACGCAATTGGGCATTATACGCTTAACACAGGCTTGGTGATTGTCAAACGTGAACTCCTGCCCGAAAGCCGGCTACATGTGCATAGACAACAATGGCGCCACCGTGTGCGTTCTATACACTCCTCATGCAGGAAACGCGGCTCTGCTGAGGGGGACAAAACCGCCCAAACGTGCAGGTTCCATGGAGGGCCCCCGCGCTGCACTGCCCTGGCGGAGGGCCACAAGGACGCTTCCCCATAGACCCCGAAAGGTCTTGGTAGCAACCGAAAGGCGCCGGAACAGCTTCGCGACAACAGCCTTTCCATCCATGGGTGCCCTGTCTCGAACGGGACGCCAATCGCATGTGTGCGGAACAGAGGTCAATGCAGGAAGACGAAGCCGACCATTCGCAGGGGGGCAAGAGCTGCGGCCCATAACGGGCCCACGTGGCGAGCACGGCCTTCGACGAAGCGGGTCCTGGGCGGCTTGCGCTGAAGCCTGGAAGCAGACGCTGTGCGACGAACCCGCGTAACGCTAATCGCTGCTGTTGGCGGACAGAGCTTGCTGTGGGTGCTACATCCTGGGCGGTAATGGCTTACGAGGGACGCTGAGGATGGGACTGAGGCGTGGCACCCTGGTCCGATTGTGCGCCCCTCTATTTGCGGGCGTGTCTTGGGCTGCGTGAACTGGGGCGGGTAAGGAGAGAAAACGTCGAGAATACGGCGTGGGGCGACAGCACAGTGCCCGGGGTCCCTCGGCGCGCGCCTGCGGGGGTGATGGGCAGCCAGAATGCCATGGGATGCAGCCTTGACCCTAATGATTCGGCGTAAAGTCCGGGCTTTTGGGTGAGATAGTCGATGGCTCTCTGAGAATGACAGATCCCAAGCCATGACGTCGTCCTCCTCCGCGAGTTGGACTGTTTCCTCAGAAGAGGTGAGGGTTAATTCGCATTCCAATCTACAGCCCACGATCCTTCCACCTATCCAGACCCTCACCTCGACTTATATAAATCCAGATACCCTACCGCTGCCAATCGTACCCCCCACCTCCGCCGATCCCTCTCGGCCTCCCATCACTCCCGCCCTCGTCGTCTATCACTCCCCTCCTCTTTGCATAACCACCGCCCCGCCATGTCCACCCCCGAGCCCGCCACACGCAAGAAGAGGGCCAGTGAGGCCCCGAAGAAAACCTCTCGAGGACGACCACCGCCGTGTATGCATCCTTCCCACACTCGCAGTTGTACCTACTGACATCATCGGCCCTCAGGTAAGCGTCGCAACCGGACCACACAGTCATGCCTCAACCTGCCATACATCCAAACGGATGGTATGTCGCCACCAAAAACAGGCCCCCGTACCACTGTGCGCGCCTGACCGGACATTCCCCAGTGTGACCGCAAACGTCCTTGCGGACGCTGCACCTCAACTCGGACTGGTGGGTTTCTCCAGCAAACACTGCCTAAACTGCTTCTTACCCCCTCCTCACAGACCGTCGATCTTTGCGTGTACGAAGTCGACGATCCCAACCAGACGGTGTGAGCCGCTATTCTCGCTCGCCGCAATAGTATTTGTATTGACATCCTCTGTCTCAGAAGTGACACGTCCGACGAAAAAACACGTCTCCAGAAGCGCGTAGCCGAGCTCGAGAGCGTAATCCGCGAGGTAAGGAAGTTGTCCGGCGAACCGCCACCAACAGACGCTAACGAGCTCCTTCCCCGACAGCTCAAAAACAAGCCGCACCCTCGATGGGTCCAGACTGCCACGGTCGAACGCAGAGGGTCGCAGCAGAGATGCTTCCAAAGCTGGCCCTCAGTGGCTTCGTCGTTCTCGCGGTGCCTCTGAAGAGGCCCGAGCCATCCAGGCTCTTCCAACGGCATTCACCTGCATCTGCCGCTTACCCCAAATTCGTCGCTTTTCGGGGCGCTCAGAGATAACGCTCTGTTGTCTCCTTCGTCGGCGTCTATCCTCTTCCGGCTCATCAAGGTTCTCAACACTCCGCTGTCAGCCGCGAGCCCGTCACCAGCACTGCTAACGCCCGTCGACGACGGGAGCTATGACCTTTCCTCCATTTTGTCCTCATGTTATCCGCACGGGCGTGCGGGGCTGGACGGTGCATTCGACGGCCTGTTTGATGGCCTCATACGGCCGGACGGGCTGAGCATAAAGGCAGTGGGAGGGGGGGGGAGGGGGGTTGGCGGTAGGTTGAGGGCAGCAGTCCCGAGGCATGCACTCATCCCGAGAACGTGCATTGTGGCTGTTTGGGGCGACGCGGGCAGCTACAACGTCGTTCTGGAGCTTTCATTACGACTCCGACGGGCGCGGAAACACCTTGCCCACTACTCAAAACATCACGCGGCCTCTACAAACTGCCAGATCCATCAGCGCATCGCGGATCTAGATCGATATACCACGTAAGTCTTTAATCACCGACACGGTTCGACGCCAACATGGTGCTAATGATGTGCTTTGTCCCGCCAGCGAGGCTCTTGCGAATATCAATACCCCACCCATGAATTTCCCTCCCTACGCAAATCTGAACGCTCCCGCATACTCGGCTTCTCAGCCGCTTCCCATCATCCGCACTCAGCCCGTGAGCAGCGGCACGGTTTCGCCCCAATCACTCCATCCAAACGCCCGGCCATGGGACTACAAACCCTCGGGATATCCCAGTCCGCCATGCGAGAGACAGCTTTATGACTTGGGAACCACGTCGGTCATCGGAGTGGGCCCAGCCAGCGGCACTATGATGACTTTACTCTTGGCTTGCTTCATTTTTCTTGCTATTATGGACCAGATCACACGCTGTAACTTATCGCTTCCTGCCGGGGGAAGGGAGCGAGATACCTCCGAGTTTGTATAGACAATAGACGCTAGCGCGTACATGTACAACATTCGCCACACAGGCTGAACAATCTGATATCTTGACGCCACCATGCCTTGAGCTACACCTACGTCAGCGTTCTAGCCAGCCGGATGTGTGCGGGCTCCCAGCCGGACCGCGTCCAATAGAGCAAGTTTAGCTTTGCATTTAAATAAGGGTTTTCTACGGGCTACGTACTGGCACAGTGCCCATCCACGAGAGAGCGTCGCGGGCCAGACCTGATCCACGAGGCGGGGAGGGACCATCATCTTCTTCCGCGAAATGAAGACGACGAAGTGCTGGAGCGCCTGTCGCATTTGACAAGCAGGCAAGGGCACAATGGTCCCGCGGTTCCCATCACCAGGTTATCACTGGTTCTGCACTGCGCGGTGCGATTTGGGCGAAAAACGGCGAGAGAGCAAGCGAATTCCGAATGTTGTCGCTATGGGCCGAGAGTCTGCCCGGACAACAAGCGGGGATGGGCTCTTGGAGTGCGCCTGCAACGGCGACGAGAGTTTCTAGGCAAACCCTCGGTGTCAATCGATGCATCCCCCGCGGGAATGCAGATGAGATAACATGCGCTGGTGCCAAGCGACCGACCAGGTCTCTCTGCGCATCCCATCTTCCGCGGCTCCTTATTTCTTTATCACTCGGGCCCCTCACCGTGTTGCGTACCTTTCAACTGTCATTCTCGAGCCGCCGGTGAATTCACAAAGGTTCGTCCGGTCATCGCGGCCCCAGTGATTGTTCCTGTCGTCCCGTCTTACAGGTCCTCGCATCCGCCTCATTGACGGTGCACGCGTTTACAGCCAATGGGCGGCAGGGAAAACGCCCTAGCAGAAGACGGAGGGTGGTTCTCACCCAGTACTTAGTCACTGTTGGAGAAAGGCGGGCCGCCAGAGAAGCAGATGCATGTGCATGAGCCCCGTTTTCCAATGATCCACTGACATATACGCGAAGCAGCTTCATGTGCACCGTATAAGCTTGGATCATGGGCAGAGAAAAAAGCAGTGGCATTGGCAGCACCTCCGGACATATGTACACATAATTAACCTGCATGGTTAAAAATGCGACCTTGGCGTGCCAAGGCAATTTTTTGACAGGTAGCAGTTCGCTGTCCTAGGTTGTGTGCTTCCCGCTGCACGAATAGCCTCGGCGTTCGGAGGATCATTTTTTTGGGGTCGACCGCTCCATCGTGGGCACACTTCCACAAGGCCAGACGCTGAATTTGAGTATGGGGTCAAGGTGGTCAAGGTGGCCTTTTCTGACGGCGCGCGCACGGTGAAGAAGCAACTGACAAGAATTCGGCAGGGAGCCAGACATACGCATTGACTGAGTTTCGCACGATGCACAGCCCGGGGTTGATACCGTGGAAAGTCGAGAAGTAAAGGATTATTCCGGCGTTCTTCTGACTGGGGGATTTGCTAGAATGAACATGTCCATACTTGGAACACGTCCCCCACCGGCCCGCCGGGGTAGAAAACACCCTGTACAATAGGCTATTGAGCGACGGAATCGCGCACAGAGAGTGTACGGAGAAGGACAACCCTACAACTGCAGGAAGTGGCCCACGGCCGTCCAGAGCACCCATTCTGGTTGCTGGAGCGACCTCCACCGTACCTGCTATCTTCCACCAGCGGCTGGAGTGAATCCAATTTGAGAGCGGTCGTCAAATTGCGCCTTCACGGCATTGGATGGCCCTAGGGAAGCAGATGGAGCGCAAAATTGCGCCAGCGTGGTGGACTACCATAGCAAGACTCTTTGCCTCCGATTCATTGCCCCTTCAGGGCCGGTCAAAGGGGCCGGAGGACAAGAGCACATAGCGGCGGAGTCTGCCATGAGCATTGAGCCTACGTGCTGATAGAAGTAAGTTGTACAAGATCATTCCAGAGAGCACCAAGGGTCCACTCATCTATCCAATATCACCTGGAGGGTACCCCGCCCAATAGCGAGCCGGTTCAGAAATTGACCGACAAAACGGATACTTGTGTACCATCGGAAGCAAATCGCGTTGATGCGTAGAGCTGCATCGTGCGTCGCTGAGAGGGAGGACCAAGTCGGCCAAGGTACTAGGCATCACTAAGCCGCGCAGATCTCTGCGACCGAGGAATGATGTCCGTAGCAGGGTCGTCCAGGGATGATATGTCTTATCGATGTGGCCCATCAGTCCCTGCACCTTGAAGAGAGCGATACAAGAGCGTACCCATCGAAGCATTTCCTGGATATTATCACCCCCAGGCACTCGTTCGAAGCCGCGGCGAGCGGCCACCTCGAAAGCCAGTATAGTGGTGAAAGATAACCCTGAACAACACTTGCCAAAACACGGCAGTACGATCAAGAGAACGTTGAAGAACAAATAAGAACAAACACAATGAATCAAGCATTTCGGGCTCCGACGGACTCAGCACGTTCGCGCGCGTCGAGGACGTCTCGAAACAACCTACACGACACCGTAGTGTGCCACTGGCTGGACTGACCATATCACATCATGGCTTCTCATTTGGTATGTTTTATGCACGCTTGCTGAACAATTTGGGCTGGCTAAAACACCTTCAAGTGTGCTAACATCTTTGGAACGGAGCAAGACCGTGTCAATTGCTCTTTCTAACTACAAAGTGAACCTCCTACTATCCTTTTCATTCGTCCCATAACTTACGGCTTTTACCTCCTGTTTAGATTGGCGCATGTCGTCACGGCGACAGAGTGCTCCCGAAAACATATCAAGCCTGCGTTCTCGCAGACCATTCTCCTGCCCAACGTCTACCACAACCCGGCGCGCACGACAGCCCGTATGCAAGCTGACGGAGAAAGGAGTTGCAGGAAGGATTTGACGGGCGCGGTGTATGAGGACCTCTACTGCGAGCTAGCCAAGTTTTGGGCATCTGCTGGAGCTACATGTGAGATGAACACCTGTTGGAGTTGTGGAACTGTCTTCTCACATGCTCCAGGTTTGCGACAATGTGGGCGACCACCTCATCGGAAATGTTTATGCGCGATACGAGTGGGAAACAGAAGCACAAGCGGCGGTTGATAACCTGAACGACCGCTGGTATGCAGGTGTGTCTCTTGGATTGTCATGCGCGCCCATTACACTGACCACTTGACGTCAGGTCGCCCATTATACGCTGAACTCTCACCAGTGACCGACTTCCGCGAAGCCTGCTGTAGACAAAATGAGAACGGCGAGTGCAAACCGCGGAGGGTTCTGCAATTTCATGCACTTGCGTCTTGCGTCATCATCAGACACCTTGTCCGTTCCCTCCGGCACGGACAAAGACATTGAGCGTCGGCCGCTGCACCCGCAACAAACTGGCGGTGGCGGTGGCTGTGGAGCCCAGCAAGTCTCGCGCGCTCAGGCGAGTGCCCCAGCCCCCGCCGGAAGAGGGGCCTTCCGATGGAGAGGGACAGGTGGACGAGGAAGTAATGCAGTGGTGCTCGTCTTCATGCTGTCTTGGGGCTAGTGTATAATGTAGTTCTGATATCTATCCGCATTATCCGGTATATTTATGGCTAGCCCGAGAGCATAAGGATGTATAGGCTTCTTTAAGGTGGGTTGCCGACCCGCTCTACTGTCACATATGGCATTCGGCATTGTGGGCACTTGACCTTACATCATGGCATCTTGTGTCATCGTAGAAAACGTCTTTGCCGCACCGTGTGAACGATGGCTCGCGTATTGCGCGAGGCTAAAGACGTTTACATTGCTGGCTCCTAAACAAGGCAACCTCTGTATTCTACACGATTATTCTCTCGAGTAAGTTCAGGCCATTGAACTAGGAACCTGCGTGCATCGCCCCCTTGTCAGACTGTTTACGTGTTTCGCGAAAATCACGTACCTATCGACCAAGGGTCTCATTATCTTGCCCGAAAGAGGACAACTTCTTGACCCGGGCAAAAGACTCGACATATACTAGCTTAGGCGAAGATAAACCAAGGAACTAGAACGCTTGTGAGCTTTCGGACAAATTAGCTTCCCGCTGATAGGATATGGGGTAATTTACCCTGTTTAGATACACTGCGAGGCAAGAGCATGACGCACGTTCCGGGCCCGTTGAGCACCAGTACGTCCGCCCAGGGCTCGCCGGTCAGTAGCGGTAACCACGTTACATGGTAGATACAGACGAGCAGCGACCTTGCAGAGGAGACGGGAGTCGTCCAAAGCGGCTGGTGCACGCGGCGCGCCCGTGGGATGTTCGAGGACGCTGTAGGGTGCCTGAGGCGGGCGAGCTGTCAATGAGGCCGACGACTACAAAACGCAACATCTCTACGGCGGGGACTGACATTATGCGGAGCAGAACCAGAGGACTTTCTCTGATTCGAGAGTGATGGCTTTCTTGGCACTGAGGACATCACCTTTGACTGACCACATACTTCCGGGGACAATAGCGGTCGAAATCGAGACCGGAGAGAAGGAAGAGAACCTCACTGGTGTGCCCACCTATCGGCTACAGTTAGATTCGATTTTTTTTCTCTCGCACATGCTCTACGGTGCTCACCTGAGCCCAAGAAGACCGCGAGAGAGCTGGTCTCTGAGCGCGAGCGCGCGCCACGACGGGACGGCTTCTCACGGGGTAGAATTGCGTACAGCCTCAGCGCAAAGCACGCCGATATCAACAGGAGGAGCGGCGCAGCGTACTCCATAGGCGTGGGCCGCGGATGCTCGGGGAGAGTCAAGCAGAGGAGCCCGAAAGAGGAATCGCTGTCTGGACGCAGATAAGCGGAGATGGGCGGTAAATTTCTATCTGTGGGAGAGACGATGAGTTTTGTACACATTTGCATAATGACAAAGTTCCTGACCCGGCTGCGAGAGACTTAGGCTTGGAACTGGTCCAAATCTTGGGTGTCGCAGTCAAGCGCGACAGGGCACGGTGACGGGGAAAGGGAGGCGCCCAGATCTGGGCGCTACTATTGGCGCGGGAGATTGTCCCGTTCAACGCGCGTTCGCAATGTTCCAAGCGCGCGTCGGGAGTTCTGTCCTATCGTCCTTCTGTCCAGCGAGTGGCTCTCCGATACCCCTACTCCCCTTTACACAGCGCAGCCACGGATACTTGAGGACGCTGCGACCGTCGAAATGGTCGTTGACCCCGGACACCGTTTTTGCTCTCAGGAGTGCCGTGAAAGACTGCTCGGAAAGAGGCCTGACGTTCGCGTATCGAAATGGTGAGGATTTTTTCCGTCGTCGCGTCATGCTCATATATATCTGCGCATAGGGCATCAGAACTACTGCTCTCGATACCCTTATTCATCACAAGCGCGATGTCATGACCCCCGGCACTCGCTACGACTGTGCATGTGAATTCTGCCCCTTCTCAGTCAACAACAACTTCAGTCACACCCGCGCCAATGTCAAGGACGCGTGCGTGCAACTTTACGATATGCCGCTTCGTCTTCTAGTGTCTCTATCCCTGCCAAGCATCCGTCTCTGGCTCCGACACTGAAATCTCAGCCTCCGGAGGAGCTTGCGTTTAGAAGCCCTAATTGCGAAGCCCTGGAGCGAGGAGGACCACATTGCGATACGACATTGTGCGACTATATATGCGTGTTTGAGTTGATGCAAAGGAGATAACACGTAGACGCGTCCACTGGCTCAAGGATTGCAAGAGCTCCAAAGCTCTCTTCTTGAGCGTATTGTATGAGCCACATACATGGTGATGTGACCACCTGTACCCCCCGTCCTCATTCAACCTTTCATGACATGTAGGTTCAAGGCCCCACGAGAAAAGGCACTGCGCGAATGGTTCAAGCTCAATAGTGCGTTGACTGCTCTTCCTCTCCGCCCTATCTCTCACCAAAAGTCGCCGTACACAGATACCAAACAAGCCCCCAGTCTATCATGCCAGTCAATGCGTTTCACCACTCGCGCTATTGCAGGTCGTCCACTCCAACTGTACCTGACCCCCTTCCGTTGTCTTCCTGTGAGTATAACCCGAACTACGGTTATTCCAATGTACTTTGACGCGATTTGTACAAAGCTCTATTTTTGAGGATTTGGGAAGACGTGAAGTAGGCTATCGAGAGCTGTAGACGTTGTCGATCGCAGCATACCCATGGAATTGGTCAGCATGGACGATTGTTGGAGAGTGCATCGCCCGATGGGAAGTAGGTATGTCTTCGTTGTATGCGAGTCAAGGCTCCCAAATCAATACTGGTATCGACCGGGGGCAGTTGTCCTTCTTTAATACCTCTACTACCCTTACCCCCCACACCCACCCTCTTGTCCACCTGTTCCAGATCAAACTGTACTTGAACAACCTTAACAATCGCTTCGACAACGAGCTGGCGACTATGCGACCGGTTACTAATTAGTGAAGACTGCTTCCGCGCCAGAGCCTGTGGATAATGTCGCTTCGTGCCTGCGTCCCTTATATCACCTCCACGGCAAGTAAACATGAACCGAAGCCTGATCAGTTGCCTTTGCTACACAAATTTTACACCCCTGCTAGACTTTCGACAGCGCTGAGGTGAGGGCAGTGCGTTCAAGAAGATCTTCGCTATAGATAGCATCCATTCCGTGAATAGACGACCATCGATGTCTACACCTCCAATACATTCTCTCTGTGACAGAGAATCGTCTTGATCTTTCTAAACTTGCTGCTACATATTTGACTTCCTCGCGTTAGACAAAGATCGTACCAGAGTTTGATTGCCCGTATGTTGGTGAGATTTGTCGCTCGTCATGTCTCCCACAACGACAGCTGAGGATCGTATGATTGGGTAGCGGAATTACTACTCCCTCCGCGCAGAGCATTGAGAAAGCAGGTCAAGCTTATTTCAGGCGCGCTACCCAACTGGATCGCACGTATCTCTCAGCCTGGACGTTTGATCACAGTATGATGGTGTTCACGAACACGGGTGGATAAATGAAATAAACTCGCTCAGTGGCATGCTGCGATACGATGAAGCGTACCGGAAAGGCTGTCGTATGTGCCTGTGTCCAGAGCTGTCTGACAGTGCGAGTGATCGCGCTCCGGTCATCATAGACGTGAATCGGAAAGACTATCGGGCGTAGGGTAGCGGTCTGGGGCAGGCATACGAACAGGGCTCCTGACGATGCATCAGTACGCGCTCTGTGACTGTTACTATGTATCAGACAGATAACCACGAAATGCGCACCTCTCTTTCGGTGCGTCCTTCCCTGGTGTTTGGCGTCCGGAGATTGCTTGCTGGAACAGAGCGACTTCCCTTCCTTCCCTGGCTGATGTTTTCCGCGGTATCCGCGAGCGGACATTAGGCCGTACCGATGGTCCGTCAATCTGGCAGGCGCAAGGAATGTGTTACGAAGAGATGGCACGGTGCGTTCTTGCCATCTGTTTTTCTTATCAGCGTTGTCTCTTATCGTTTGCATCGGGAGGCAGGCTCGGGTCACGTTAGATCCCATGGCAGGGGAGTGACGACGTGAAGCCGTTCTCGACCGACTCTCATGACATCCGTCCCCGAGCTCACCGCGTGTTCTCAGCTTCAATGTCCCAGCGATTTCCACGCGAAGCTCCATCCGAATGCCTGAGCCGCACGTGCACTCATCGGGGCCGATCCCCTGGAAACGACGCATCCATCTGCGCCTCGCAAAGCTCTACTACGATGTGTTGGCGAGCAGAAGGAAGCAGCAAGCTACACCAACACATCGTGGAGCTCTGACTTGACAAACGCGAGTGCGTGATTCTCGCTGTAGTGTGCCTTGGACCCTGCCACTCAATTCCCACCCAGACAAGTCCCGTTTATCGAGTACGCCCGCTCTGCTGTGTGCATCGTTGCGCGTGTACGCACCTGCTACCAGGGCGGGGATCGACCTGGAGCTGGCAAAGAGATACGCAAGATAAGGTCCGCTACAAGCAACGCGGAGGCATGTCAGGGAAGCCGACGGACCTGCTGAAGAAGATCAAGCACGCCCTTGCCCTGAAGCAGGCCGACTCGAAGACCGCTGCCCGAGCCAGTGGAACACCGGCGCTGCTGGACGCGTGCGTCGGCATAATTTCAAAGAAGCTGGCTATCCCGAGGTGTGAGCATGTCAAGGGTCATGATGGATATTTTTTAGGTACCTTGGATCCCTGTGTCCTGAGTCACGGCTTGCAAGCTACGAGTGCTTTAGTCACTTTGTTCAGGGACGATTGTGTTAGCAATTTTGTCTGTGTTACGAAAGTGTTTTAATCTTGCACGTCCCTTTAGCAGGTCCCTGTACTACTACCGTATGTATCGCGAATAAATAAACAGTAGACACCCTACGTGTGCGTTTGACGGAAGGCGGGAACTGTTTGTAACGCAAGTGGTTCTGGCCTGCCCTAAACTCACACGGTCACGGGCCTGCCCCCGGCCAAACTCGAGCAAAAACAAGCGACTGCCATGTCGGGCCTTGCTCAAAACGTGTCTCCTCGCGGCCTCACCATCTACGCCATTATCGTCTTCAGTTGGGCCGTCAAACTTGCGCTGGAATGCGGGCGGATATTGCCTCGGTGGACGGAGGCCTGTCGCGGACGGTGCATCGGTCTCTGACCTCCCGCGTCTGCGTCATCGGCGCGCGCAAGCCTATATGTGCTAAAGTGAAAAGAAGAAACCCCGTGGCTGCGAAGCCGCTTGTTAGTGTCAAATGTCGAGGCCCTTATTCAGGACGTGAGGCGGACGGGGGCCGCAAAAAGGAAGGAACGCAGGATAGGAGGTGGAAGCTATGGCTCATACGGCCGCAAGGTGCGTCTCCCTCGCTTGATTTAATTAAGCACTTTGAATCAAGCAGCACTCGGCGTGTACAGAATTGCTGCGAAAGGATTGGCGTGCGTTGGTGTCGACCAGCACAGCGGCCTTGGCAGCCTGACACTGTAAGTCGCCTTTTGTTGATGCAGGAAGATGTGGTGCGAACGGCTGCTGCCGTAACCACATCTTCGCAGCCATCCGAAAGAGGACTTTGCCTCACCCTTGATGGGAACGGAAAGGCAAACGACGGGCGACCGGCAGGACCTTTTTACGAGAAGAGATTGCAGGTTCGCTCCACCATCCAGAGTATCCCTTGAGTGCCGCCGCCTCAAGCTATTCTGTAGAAACAAGGTTCGCCGATCGACTGCTGGAAGCGCAAGACGGCTCTCGAGCGGAAGTTTTCGCGCGCATACGCACGAATTGAGGGCAGAGCAAGTTGGTGTATCCTTTAATACTGTATTGATCGTCGTCCTTGATGCTCTGCGTTGTGCATCAGCGCAACGCCCGGACGATCAAGCATATGTTCTGGCGCAGGCAGTGCTAGAAGCCGAACGCACAGAGCTTGCATCGTTGAATGCAGAATATCGCAGTGCGCGTGCTGAGCTGGATCGCGTCGAACGGGTCGAGAAGAAGGCCGCTGCTGCTGCCGCGGGGCGCACCCCGTAGTCTACACCTCCTGCAAGAGCACCCTCGACGCCTGTGGGTTAGCCGTCCTCTCCCGTACTACACCCTAAAACTACCTGCACAAGGGTACCTCGCTACACAACCTCCATCAATCCAGCCGCACCCAAGTACAATGCCCGACGACCACATCCATTTTCTCACAAACACCTTCCTCGTACATCGACGCAGTACAAAAAAAACTACTCGTATCCTTATTCACAAGCATATTCTACTAACCTATATTCGGCCTACACGCCCCACTACAGCATCAGGCTCGTCTACACCACGAAAGGCAGGGCCGGTGTCTCGCACACCCACGAACGTGCCTGTCTTGCAACTAGCACCACCTTCTGTACAAGTCCCGACTTCCTCGTCGCGCCCTCCTGCTGCACCTTTCTCCTACAGCGACTTTCTGCCGCTGCTGCTTCTCCTGTTCAGCCAGCGGGATCTACGACTCCCATCAGTGGAACGCCTTCACACCCTTCCCCCAGTGTTGCTCCGATACCCGTAAACATGCCTGTATCTTCGCTCATGTCGCTTTTCGGCGCTCGGGATCGTCCCCTGTGCCTGCAGCAAACGCGCCGCCGGCGGGTGAGCCTCAGCCTGGGTGCGTGCTGAGAGGCACTACTCGCAAAACGGGACGCTACCGGTGCTCAACCTAGAGCTCAATGTATCTGCGCTTGGGCAGCCCTAGCGCAGACGAGCGGCACTGGCCGTGCTTCTGAGCGCGTTGAACGCGACAAAACCGCAACGGCGTCGCGCCAGGTCCGTCGTCTACCTCCGAGGCCGTCGGAGCAATGACGGGATGAACGGTGCAGCACCTCAGCTCGCAGACGGCCGCGAGAGACGGCGATTCTGCGTCTGGAGCAGGGTTAGAGTTTACGGTCGTTGTTGTATGCGTCGTGGGATGGCACGGAGGAATGGATTCATATGTTTCATGTGCACCTGGTGGCCGCTGTTCGAGTGCCGTTGTGGTGAGGGATGTTCTCAGGAGTAGCGAGAGAGTCTATCAGGCGTAAACTCACGCGTGCCATGTCCCCAGTGCGTCTGCCGCAGCGGCGGGACTTTGCACCCCACAGATGACGATGCAGGCCAAAGTGGTCGGTTTCGCTCAACGTCCTCCGCCCGGAAAAGGCAACCACCGCGGCAGGAATGGTGGCGTTTTCCCCCAGGCGCCCCCGTGCCACCCCTTCCCGATGTGTGCTGGTGCTGCTCGCTGTCACCTCCGCCATCGACGAGCAGCGGCCTAGAATATTGCTCTCAAAGCCATATTAGTTGGCCTTATGCGCTACTCGAGCCCAGACGAATACGCGTCGTCGCCGTTGTCGGCCACAGCGTTGCAGAGCAGGCCGCGCGACGCCGCCCGCCCGCTTTTTTTTGCGCGCCATCATGACTGATATCGGACTTTCGGCAGGGGCTGATATGACGCCAGAGGAACGCTTCGCCCAACAGCCGGGCCCAAGAAACAGGGTGGAGTACGCTGCACCGACACGCCCATGCCTGCCTCCACGCCAAATCTACGCTCGCCCTATATAACCAGGCACCCACGACCCCGCCCTGCCACGGCTGGTCACAGCATCGCATCCCACACCAGCCCTGCACAGTGAGTCCTGCGTTGTCCTTGCACGCCACACCGCGAGCTCACCATCATTCGTTTTGTGCTTTGCAGTTGTCTCGCCACCCACGTACGTTTTTGGCTGCTATGGATTCCCGAGAGCATATTCGCACGGGGCTTCCGAATGAGCTCTTTATTATCAGTTATTTTGAACACGCGGCTGCCGATGCAGACACCACGACCAGGCCGCCACTCTCACTCTTGTCGCATACCTGGGTGCGCCCCGCCTCGCCGAACCCTTCCTCTACCAAGACCGCGTGCTCTCCTCCGGCGCGCGAGCGTGCACGCGTTCTACTCGACTGCCCTCTCCGCACAAACCCGCCACGTTCGGCAACGCGCAACGTGAAGCACCTCGGGTATCTTTGCCCCCGGGGATAGCCGTCGACCCCATCGACCGCGTGCTGGGCGCATGCGACGAACGTCGACCAGCCCTGCCGGTGCGTGACGCTCTCGCTGCCGGGCTAACAAAGGCCAGCGCACGGTTTGCCGGACCGTGGCAGAGCATGGCGCGCCCGACCCCGGGCAGGTCAGCCCTCCTCAGGGCTCTCCTGCCGGCGGACGGTCCTGGGACAGCGGCCGTCGGTCGGCCCGTCCCGCCGTGCGCCGCCTGCGCGTTGCAACCCGTCGTGCCGCGCCTGCAGCCGCCTGCCGTGTCCTCAGGGCGGAGCCCCTCCACCGTTAACCACGCAAAGGAGGGAAGGTGAAAAATGAGTAAGTTTCTGCGAGGAGGGGTCGTAAATGGGCCTGGGCCGATGGTGTGCACACCCTCCGGCGACGCACCTGCGTACCCTCCCCAGGCGTCTCACTGCACGGCTCGCGCTCGTGTTCAAGCCCTCTGTCCCCCATAGCGCGCCGGCCCCGCCAGACTCATGGTGCGGCTCTCGTCGCCGGAAGCCTCGCACAGCGAGACACCGAGGGCCTCGTTCGCGCCTCCGCGGCGGTGCGATGCGCGCCGCGCGAAGCTCGCGTGTTGGTCGTGCTCGTTGCAGTTGCTTACGGGGGCTTACCCCCGCCGCGGCGCATGGCGGGCGGCGGCTCATGCAAGGGCGTCTTTCGAATGCTGCTGCGCTGCAGCGCGGGCGTGCGACGGCGTTTGCGGAAGTGGCGCGGATGTGCAGCACACCCGTTCTGAGTGCCTCGTGGTGTCATTGGGAGGGACGCTGTGCGCGGGCGTGGACGAGGTGGTGTGTGGGATGGAGGCGTAGGAGCGGTTGTACGCAGATGTCGTTTAGGTCTTGCCAGCAGCAATCAAGGAAAGACAAGTCTTGAAATCACGCGTTCTGAGCGAGAAAGAATACCGACCCCATGCATTGTCCATGGTACCCCCCTACGATGGCCACCCCTCTGTATCGGCGTCGTCATGTTACCTTTACGCCGCTTGTTTTCTAGTTGCCTATCCCCCTTTGTATTATCACTGCTCAGTTAAGCTAAAATTTGTGTATTTTATTGTTTGCTATCACCCGTTGCAGCACAACCACGCCCCCGCACTCGGGGCCCGTAGTCCGGGTGAGATCTGCGAAAAACACTTCCCCACGTCCGGAATCCTGCGAGCCAGGGCTGGCCCACAACGTACTTTCTCTTCTAAAGAGGCGACAATAACAAACGCGCTAAAACGTTCATCAGCGAAGCACGCACGGGCGCGGATGGGTGCTTGGTGATTGGGTGGCCGTGCACAGACGACCGCCCACACAACCGTCTGGTGCTAAACCGTAGGTTTGCTTTGCTCGCCGCTGAGGGGGAAGACCGGGGGGGGCGAAACGCCAACGAGGTGCGCTTCGACCTTGTCCGCCCCGATCTTGCCGGTGCCCCGGGCTAAATTTTAACCTTCTGCTTGCCCAGCAGACACACCGATTTGTCGTCGCGGTCCCGTCACGCGCGGTCCGAGGGCACGGGCGGCGGTGGGGGGTGGGCTCGGGGTCTCGCGCGTCGTTGGCAGGACGCAGATTAGCTCCCGCGCTCCTGCTGCCGTCGGCTAACTCTCCTCGCAACCCGCGTGAAAACATGGCTCTCGACAGCCGTGCGCACTGCCGCCCCGCCATGCGAGGCGGCCAACCAAGGGTCCGGCCCCCGGTGCGGTCTGCAGGTGGCTGCAGGCCAGTCGCAGGGCGATCCGGGTCGACCGGCGCCAGGGGGCCTGCCAATGCGAGCGCCCTATCACCTTATGCGAGGGGGGTAACGACCCCACGTGACTTAGGACTCTCGAGCACATCACCAGACAGCTTATCCCTTTTTTGCTTCAAGCAGCTGCTACATGTAAGACTCTCGCTGTAAAGATCGAAAGTGCAAACAAAAACATAATATCATTGAAAAGTATGAAGCGGTACAATGGGGGCCCGCAAGTAACGGTAGCCCTCAGCATGGTGTCTAAGACCATAGTAGGCGCGCCCGCTTGAGGTCCGCAATGTTCATGTCCCTAGCTAGCTGTGGGTGTAAGACATTAATTTGGTGGTATTTGAGATGAAGTCCTACTGAACGAGAGCTAGCACAGCACTGTATAACGGAGGGCAAAGGGACTGTTCATGCTACATAAACGATAGGGTGCTCGCGGACGCACACGACGGGCGCTTCACACAAGGTGATAATGCGCGCATCGCAGCTGGTGCTGGCCCCCTCGGACGGCGCTGTGGCGCTCTTATGCTGTGTGAGAGCCAGTTGTGGGCCGGGTGCTGGTGGCGCCGTGTGTGTGCGCGCGTCAGCAGGTCGGTCGGTAGTCATAATCCACGACATCGGCATATGTGCAGGGTCCGGGCGTGCATAGTCAAACCTGCTGATGATGTCACAAGCAATGTTTATTCGGGCGCTGTTGCTTGGCACTGACCGTGGGAACTTAGGGGATTAAGAAATGCTGACCCTGCTACTGGTGAGGCTCCCCGGGCCCGTCAGCCCGCATTACTTTGCCTTACGCAAGAGGCGCGCGGCGCGCTCCCTGAGCACAAGCAGCAGGCAACTCCCACAGATGTGCAGAAGGCGCGTTTCTATGAATAAAAAGCCCTTTGCAGTCCGGCCCACGGACTCACCGCCATCGTCGCATGACTAGCTCGTGCGACTCGCCCTCCAGCACCACATCCCCCGGCGACTCGGACACCCCCGAGCGCACCCCCACCGCTCGCGCCTCGCCTGCAACACCGTACGCGGCGCACTACGCCGCCGGGAGATTCACCCAAACAGCGCCGCTCGCTGCAGAAGAACCGTGCGCCCAACTTGGCGCTTAGCGCGGACACGCTACGCGTTTGGGCACAGAAGAACGCTAGGGACCGACCGCGCAGCGGGGAGCGATGGCGGACGCACTTCTGCCGTGAGAAGCCAGGACGAGGCGATTTGCGCAGGCGCGCGACTGAGAGACGGTGGGTAGGAATCGGTGTCGGGCTCCCTTGTGTATGCGTGGCGTGCTGCTGCCAGTTTCCGTCCCGTCCAGCCGGATATCCTTCTGCCTTCTCTGCCCCGCCTCAGGGCTGGTGCCCATCCCATGACAGCCCTCGGGCTCAGCCTGCGTTCTCTTGGCATGCATTGTATCAGCGCGCCGGAAATGCTGACCTTTTTCTTTCTCATTGCATTCGCAGATGGCAGACATGATGTCCCGATTCCACGAGTATTTCAAACAAGAATGTGCGTCGCCTTCGTCCGGTCGATGGTTGGGGGGGTAGTGCGCTAATATAGCTTCCTTGCTTACCAGTCAAACGTCGTTTATGAGGTGGGCCAAACGTCTTCTGTTTTCGGGTTTCAGAGCAATAAACGGATGCTGTCTCCAGCTTGCGGATGGTTCTTTTAGCGACCGGGGCATGAATCTTCGCATGTACCTCTGCTCTCGCCGGCGAACTTCAGAAAGCGTATGTGCCTCAGCGCTAGCCTCCGCCTGCATTGCTGACGTCGCAACCTTTTTTCTTTGTCTACGCGCCCGTGCAGACTGACGGACGCACCATACGATCGTAGAGGGAGGAGCGCCACATATTTCCGTAACCTCGCGCGGCGCATGCCCTCGTTCAAGGAGGACGAGCAGCATATCAAATCGCACCACGGCATACACGAAGTTGTGACGGAAAGCATGATTGGCTTTCAGGCTATTAGGATTCACCCGTGCTTCAGGTCTCGACAAGCTCGGATTTGCTCAGGGACAAGTGGCGCGACGAGCCGTCAAGCTACTCTATCCGCAGGAGATGATAGGACTGCCTCGACAGCTGGCGCGAGGTGCTCTCCTTCGACATCTCGACGAGGAGGTGCGCACGCCGTTGCCTTACCCCACTACAGCAGCTGATAATGTAATTGCGCCGCGCAGGTGCGCGATCTCGGAGGGGAAAACATGCGCAAGTATTGGCTCCTCTGGAGGAGTTTGAGCGTCTCACGAGCATTTTCTCAAAAATGACCTCCCGTGACGTGCCCCGGATGTGTCAGCTGTGGTTTTGCATCGAAAGGTAGGTGAATCATGTGTTGTACACGACGTGGTGAACGTAGAGGTCATTATTTAATATATTATATTGGACCTGTGCGGCCCACACAACCCACTTATTGGGGCGGTGCAGGCCAGAGTTAAAC
This sequence comes from Phlebiopsis flavidoalba, assembly GCA_035772785.1. Classification (NCBI taxonomy): domain Eukaryota; kingdom Fungi; phylum Basidiomycota; class Agaricomycetes; order Polyporales; family Phanerochaetaceae; genus Phlebiopsis; species Phlebiopsis flavidoalba. Next base: position 179,624 of record JAOCPU010000063.1, read on the forward strand.
ATATCACTGATGAGTGTCCGGGCAACCCGCCTCCGGCTTTCGCAACGTCATGCAAGAAAGAAACAAAGCGAGATTCGTTCCGACTGTCCACCGACGTCACCTGTACGGTTCTCGATCTGCATGCTGCCTGTTAGGCGACACTCCCTCCCTGTGCTTCGGTACGCACCCGAATTTTTGCCGCAACCTTCCTCGACATGCCTGCGGTTTAGCGCAACGCACGCTCTGGAGTTCCCCCAACGGCGCCTACCGAACACACATAGCACAGACGCCCGCCGCTGGGGAACGCGAACTGTAAATATCCTCTCTCCCTCGCCCCCCTGCGCACTAACGGACGGCCACACACACACTGACTTCGCATTTAGCCAGGCGCGGGTAGATTTGATCCCGAGGGGCCAATCTAGTAAACTTTCCACTGTAAGCCTCGCCACTAGTGCCGTAGCGGCCGGACTAGCTCGAGAGGGCTCGCCATGACTGGCACTGGATCGGAAAGTTCCACCCCCACTCATCGAATAGCGTCCGACCCGGAGGCCAGCACGCGACTGCCCAATATCGGCCCCTAGCATTCCCGCCGTACGTACGCACTGCAGATCGAGATTGGCGCGCATCTGGAAGGCGTTTGCTGCTGGCTGATTTCGCCCCCACGTGCGCCGCCATGCACACGGTGCCGCCAACACGCCGCCACCATAAACTCAACGCAGTTGGTTATCGCGAGAAGATCCGTGGGAGGGGAATCACCCCTATCGGTTCTGGCGAATGCAAAACACGCGGCAAAATAACCTCGCGGCGGCGGTGCGTGTTGCGCGTTCTGCGAGTGATGCGCAGCGTTCTTGTGCACACACCCTAGCAGCAACAGAGTACGTGCCGTGTTTCTGTAACAGCGTTGAGCTGCGCTTTATAGTGGAAGAAAACCTCTATGGCCATGTGCTGTTTGACTGCGCATGCAGCGCCCGTCGTTCTCATGTTCACGCGGCACCGAAGTCTGAACTCTGTTGTGTCCAACACGTCACGCGGCCTAGACCTGGAATTTGTGTGGATCAGCACGTACAGCCCTCGCCTCACCAACGTTCCCTCCGAGGTTTTCACTAGTCCAGGTGCGTACGCATCCACTCCCACCGCGCCGATTCTTGTTAACCTTCAGCAGGGGCAACATCTTACGAAGAATATGGGCGGCGAACCTTGTCCACGTACAGTGGGGGCCGATGAACCCCCCCCAAAAACAACACGCCCCCCACGACGTACAGGGAAATTGCATCGCACAAGGCGGCCGGCGCCGTCATGTCAATGCCGTCGCACGCAGCTCCGCGCGCTAGCGCTCAACTGCCACCGTCTGGTGATCGCCTGCCTGTTGGACAACACTGGTATTGGCCCAAGGATCCCCTGAGAACGGGCTTATAAGATCGCGCGCGCGCTGTCTCGCCTGGGTTCTCTCCGTTGTCTTTCCTCCCCCGACGCCCTTGTCCCCCTAGCCCTGTGGTCGAACGATGATTATCACGTACCGGTATGTGCGCAGAAAGCTGAGGGAGCGCGAAGCGCGCCCGCATGGCCCAGGCCCAGCTTCCAGAAGAGCAGACCGATGCTGCACGCGCTCCCGACAGGCACGACACCCGCCGCGGCGACGCCACCGGGAGATGCGCGCATAGCACCTAGCGCGACGGGGCAAGGATCACCAAGCGACGCGACGGCGGTGCCCGAGGCGAGGAGGGCGGGCGTAGCCGCAGACAGTGGCGTCGACAGTGGCCAACCCCAGTTCCGAGGCACCAAGTGGAACTTTTATGCTCATGGGAGCGCTATCGTCATTCCCGTGTTTCTCGAGACGTTGGACTATACAGGTACGTACAGCCACCTGTTTTCTGCAGGGTAGATGTCGAATTGAATACGTCTGCGGCTAGTCGTCGCGATCCCTGCTCAGGTCCACATGTTGCGGTGCGTTCGCATAGTATGCGTAGCAACCAACGGCTCTGAATTCTAACGTGTAATTCATCCCATAGTCAGTATTCAACCGACTCGACTTGCAAAGGTCAGCCCAACGCCATCATATCATAGCAGCATCTCAGCGTCTGACGTCCGCTCCCCCAGTTACATTGGGACAATATACTTGCTCACCTCGACTGTGTTCCTACCTCCCTTCGCGTCCGTGGCGGACATCTTTGGCCGGCACTGGGCCCTGGCAGCTTGGCCTTTCTTCTTCATGCTCGGCAGCGCCATCAGCACAGGCAGTAACAGCATGGTCACTATGCTTGGCGGGACGAGGCGTGGCAGGTATGGGTGCGGCGGGGCTGCTTGCGGTAAGTCAGTAGTCGACCGCTATTTCGTGATTAAATTATTACTGAAAAAAAAAAAAAGAAGGATGGCCAGGTGGTGAGGATCATTCTCACGGACTCGGGCTCGCTCAACACGAACAACTGGCAGCAAGCCATCTTGTTCGTGCTTTACACGGTCGGCTTTTGCCTGGGGCCGTTCATCGGCGGCGAGCTCGTCACGGTGTCTTTTCGCTGGCATTTTCGCCATCAAGTGCGTATTCGCTGCAAATTGCGAGCGAGATGGCGGGGCTGATATTTGTCTGTCTGTCAGCCTTCCATGTGTGCTGCTGCCGCGATGGTTGTCAGTTTTTCTGCTTCTTCGCGGACGTACCAAGGGCGGCCAAGCATCGAAGCGCCTCCCTGTCGACGCGCGAGGCGAGGAGACGTTCTTCGACAAGCTTCTCCGCATCGACTGGATCGGCGCGCCGGGCTGTTCATGGCTGGCGGAAATTGGTGTCTGTCCCTCGCGCTGAACTGGGGCTCGAACGAGGCATGGAACTCGGCCAAGGTCATCGCGTGCTTCGTGGTCGGCGGAGTATCCATTGTCCTCTTCCTCGCCTAGGGGAATACTTCCTGGAGACCGAGCAGGGTTCCAGCCGTCTGCGCGCGACGGACCCGATTCGATCCCGCTCGAGCTGTTCAAAGTCGCCGGGGGACATCTGCATCGTCATGTACAGCACGTTTTGTGAACGGGATGGTCATGCTCGTGATGTTCTACTTTGTGGCCATATTCTTTGTCATCGCCGCTGGCCTATCATCGCCGACCAAGTCCGGTGCCCAACTCATCTACTTTGCGCCCGGGATGGTGCGTGCGTCCCCCTGCGCGCGCCCGCGGGAACCTGATCATCTTTATCTTATCTGATTCCCACAGGGTGGTGGCAGTCCCTGATTTCTATGCGCCTCGTCAAGTGGCTCAGGCAGGTTCGTGCACCACAAACCGTGACCACCGTGCACATGCTGAGTGGGAACTTCCACAGCCTAGGTACCCAATCGTCGGGAGAGGCGTGCTCGGAACAGGGCGCCGTCTCTGCCGTCGCATTGGGCCTCATTTCTATGGGCATGGACGAAAACAAACAGGGTCTTGTGAACGGGTACGTCCACGCCCAGCTCTATTTTGCCATGTCGCCTCCTCATCTATTCCTCCGAAGCTTCATGGCCATGGCGGGAGTGGGCACCGGCCTCTGCATCGGCCCGCTCGCCGTACATGCCCGATTCTCCCAGCCCGCATCGCGCAACGCGATAGTCTCTGCCCTTACGCTCTTCGTACGTGCCCACCCCGCGCGCCGGACCGCCCAAGGGACAGCCCGAGCCTGACCCAGGCCCCACGCAGTTCCGCTCGTTCGG